>JAECUM010000641.1:0-240267 GCA_016617855.1 Megalonaias nervosa
TATACCTGCATGAAATCGATAGGAAAATGATTTATTTTCTCAGAAATGTTAAGTATTATAATCATTATGTCTTTAATCTGCTGACAGACTAGACGAAACTACGGCAGAGATGAAACCTGACCTGGTACTCGCCATTTGCATAACTAGTCACATGGCTTCACAAATCTCAAAGGAGGACATCGGATGTCCAATATTCACGTGTTATCAACAACTAACTCCTTTTTAATGTTGTTGTACAGAAATTAAATTATATTAAATGAAAGTCATATACTTTTTGTAAAAACCTGCAATGTGGCCAGTCTGATTTATCAAGCAGAGAGCACATGTCATTGTGGTAGTCACATGATACAACAAAACTCCAGAAGTTGTTCTCAGAATATATAAATATGGAAAATTTTGTGTTCTTTCGTTTTTGCATTTTTATTACAACCAGTGTATGTCTTTCATTTAATATTTTTAAAATTTTTTCCTCTACAATGTTTGAAAATGTGGGCTGTTAGATTTATATACTCATGCGACTCACAATGCAAATTGCGAGTACCAGGGTCACATTTTATCGTCTTTCAGCAGACTGAAGACATAACGATTTATTACTCACAATTTCTGAGAAAATAAGTAATTTTCATATCGATTTCATGCATGTATCACTTGATCTAACAATGTTTAAAGTTTGCTAGGCCATCCAGTAAGCGGCTACACTTTGCCACCACCATGTTGGCCTCTTGTGATGCTAGACTGGTTTTCATACCTTCCATGTAATTAAAGATACGGATATCGAGCTGACTTTGAAAATAAAAGTCTACTAGACGAATCTAATCCACTGAGCGTTTGGATTGACTCAGCATATATGTTTATTGCAAGCACCCAAATGATCCATACTGCACCCTCTGAATATTCTAGTTAGAACTCGACAAATTTAAGTCATGATCAGTTTAGTTACGACTCAATTATGTGATTGTTTTGGGCGTCAAGTGGTGGCTGAAAATTCCATTTTTTTTTTTGATTTATGTTAATATTTGCTAAATTCAAGGACTTTTCATGGTGGGGAAAAAAATTATCATTTCTCCCGACTTTTTCCCGGTTTCCCGGTAGTGTGGGAACCCTGCAATCAGATGAAGTCCTATACTGTTGCATTAGGGAGACTGAGCAGCATGGCTGAAGAGCATCAATGTCTGCTGAACAATTTGATTCACTTTCAAATTTTCTCAAAGCTGCATTTCTATTGGCTAATTCAAATGTCAACAGAACATGACTCCTAAGCGGTCGCTGTCAGAACTTCATTAAGGACAGTGGAGATCTGATTTTAGTCAGATTGCAATCAAGAATACTTCACTCCAAGTGTATTTATTCTGATTATTTGTGACCTTTGTAAGCATGCCGTTTGATACACTAAGTAAAAATACTTTATCTTATATTGCAGGATGATAACATACACTGGATGTTAGCTAATTATGTCACATTAGGTTATTATTATTATTATTATTATCATTATTATTATTATTTCCTGCAAAGCCAATTTTCAGCCTCATAGGGTGGGGGTGGGGGAGCTAGGTCTCTGGGCAACCCTGACAGATGAGTGACAAGGGGTGGTATATGAGTAGGAGGAGTTCTGACTCACCATTAGCTACCATATATACTTGAGTCAAACTGAAAATAACAAAGATCCTGATCTGCCATAGCATAATGTGCCTCAAAATCAGGGCGTTATGTTGACTGTTCTATTGATTAATCCTAACAAACTGCACAGACCCAGATCAGCCAGCATATTCTGCGATGGCAGATTTGGGTCTGTACAATTTGCAGTTATACTTGTCTTATGAGTGAGCATATACAGTATTCCTGCTCACTATCCTGGCCAACAAAAGGCAGTTGCTTTAACAAGGGCTGGCAAAGGAAAAAAATGCAATCAGCCCTTATGTCATGAAACTCCAACAAAAGGTTTGGGCTTGTCCAACTAACCATAGGGATGTGGGTGCTCAGCTTGTATATGGTCATTTACCAGAAACCAACAAGTCACTGTAAATAACCTATTGTTTACTGTAAACATTTTAGCAAGCACAAGACTGTAGCAGATTTAAGGAGTAAATGAATTTTTGTGAAAATGTTATACCCATTAAAGATTTGTGCTGAAAACATGCATACCACCTAGTCGCCAATGGTTAAAGGGTCTGCGCCAATTACAGCATGAAACCAGTTACAGCATGTTCATTTCTTACTTTTGTCTACATGCAGTATATTTAACAAAGGGAAACATTAACACAATGCAGAACTGGATTAAGTCCTTGTAGGCCCTAGGCACTTCTGTTTCTTAGGCCTTTTGGTGGATGCATTTTTGACATGACTCTGCTTCTTTATGTATTAACTTTCCAGTAACATGGTCATTAACATAAAATATTTATTCAAGAAGAGATCTTTGTTATAGTTTTATTTTTTCACAGGCACTTCAGTTTTCATAGGCCCTAGGCCTAGTGCCTACTGTGCCTATTAGATAACATGGCCCTGATATAATAAAAATAATAATAATAATAAACACTTTAATTAGAGAAGGTAACTCAATTAGTTACAGAACTAATCTACCCTGAGGCCTTCTATCTATTATGTACAATATATACAGTATATATGATGTGAAGAATCTGGCCTGGCACTAAATAATTAAGTGATTTTAAAAGTCAAGCCTGGAACACATGCACAGGCTTCTGTGAACCACATAAACATATATAAAATATAAAATATCATCCTGCATTGAAAAATTCAACTGTGAAAATGATGCAAAATTACAGAAAAGCAGGCTGAATTGATTGTACTAGAACTGTTCAACTGACTAAAGAAGTCATCCATTTGAGACATTGATTATGAAAAGAAGAAATGCTAGGAGCCTGCCTTATGTCAATGAGAATGTTGTTCCATACCAATGGACCAGTATATTGAAAACATTTTTTTAAAGACAATTCCTTCTTTGGCCTTGGTATAATGTAATTTTTACTTCTTATGAACCTTAAATTTCGAGTACCATCAGCACCTCTTTGGTGAAAGATATTGCTTAGATCAACAGGAATGGCTTTTCTGGATATTTTATACATCAATTTGGCCTTTCTAAGAAATATTCTTTCATGTATTGTTAAAAATCTTTATATTATTTATTGCATCCTGGAAACTGTCTATACATTGATCTAGAATTAAATGGCAAGCCCTCTTCTGGAGTCTTAAAAATGTTGTTATGTTTGAATTAGAGGTATTACCCCAATTTATATTACAATAGTCCAGATATTACTGAATATAACTTTCACAAAAGATGATCCTACACTAAAGAGGAATGTATGTTTTGATTTTCCTCAGTAGCCAAAGATAAGAATTAATCTTTTCTGAAATGTGTTTAATGTGAATAGACCATGTAAGATTGTTATCTACAAACACACCAAGAATTTTATCATGAGAGGTCATATTAAGGTTCACATTATCAAATAGAACCTGCAGTTTGTCGCTATCTAGCCTTGCTCGTTTTTGTTGCGTTGTAACTAGTACGGCTTTCGTTTTTTCTGTATTTATTATCATACTGTTTTCCTTACACCATACTTGAAGTCTGTTGTGAGCATCTTGTAAGTCATTTTCAAGTACCGTTTTGGTTTTACCCATCTCAGACAGTGTAGTATCATCTGCACAGAGGTCAGTAGAAGAAACTTAAGTTCCAATCTTAAGAGGTAAGTCGCTGATAAATAGAATGAACAACAGAGGTCCAAGGACGGAGCCCTGTGGTACTCCACAATTAATATTTTTACTTTTAGAAAGCTGACCATTTAAAGATACTTTTAGGACTCATAGTGCAAGGTAAAATTTTTGTTGGATGTAATATAATCTTTAATTTGGTTGCCATAAGCTAATTTTGGTCACACTATTCTTGGTCCACACAGCCAGTTGTGAAATGACCTATTTACTTACAATTTTATTTTGTATCAAAATAATGATGTAGCCAGAATGTGAAGTAATAGCCAGAATCCTGGGTTTTTCCAATTAAGTACATCAAGATTACATCTTACCCAGAAATTAATAAAGTAAATATTGCAAACCCTTTTCTTACAATTTTTAATAAAGAAGAGATGAATAGTGATCAGAAAACTTCTGACTTTTATTGCATGGTAGAGTTGGCAAGGAGTTTGAGCATAACTGGTCTCCAATAACAATACTATATGATATAACCAGAATTCAGGGATTTTCCTATTAGGGACTCAGGATGACATCTTACCCAAAAATTAATGAAATAAATGAAAACAAAAAAAATTCCCCGTTCTGCTTTTCAATGCATGAAAATAGTCAAATATTAATCTACAAGATTTCAAACTTGTTTCTAAAATAATCTGTACTTAGGATACTATAGTCACTAGCAGTGATGGAATGGTAAGAAATATGTGCTAAATACATTATGTTACAAAACATTATCTTCTCTCCAAGAACAATGACTGCATTGTTCCTTCAGAGAACAAAATTGCAGGTTATGCCAAGAAGTTAACTAACTCTAGTTCACACATACCTAATTTATTTGACCTTTTTTTTTTATTCCTAGCATCCACTAGAATCTGATTTACCACCTAAATAATGATACACCTGTCACTGTCTTTTTTGGTTTTCAGCTCTTGTCTTCAAGCCCACAAAATAAACAAGTACAAAAAGGTCTGCTCTGTAAGGAGAATGAACACTTGCGGTTTACATTGCCCTGATTTACACAGTGTGTTAACAGGACTCTGGTATGAATTCAGCTCCATAGTAAATCTATGGAAACTCTCATGATAGTGAAAATTAAATAACTTTACATTTCTAAATGCTCAAGATCAAACTCATATTTATCAGTACATGTACAGACACTGATGAAAGCTTCTGTGTAGAGAAGATCAACTGAACTTCAACATTTTCTAGATCTAAATGTGTTATCTAAATGTGTTTGAAACACGTGGTTTTAATTCCACACCAAAGAGTTGGGTTATAATTTCAGTAATGAGTATTCCAAACTCAAGCCTGTAAAAGGACCAAAATTCCATTGATAAAACATTGTCTCTATTTTTTCAGTTACAACTAGGATAATATTTTCAGTTACAACTAGGATAAACTCTTTTCATTAAAATTTTACTTTCTGCGTCAACAATCCTGACCAGATATATTCTATTTTATGTTCGACCACTCAGGTGGCCTAAGTAGTTACAGCGTCCACCTCAGATGTGGAAGGTCGCAGGTTCAAACCTTGGCCGAGTCATACCAAAGACTTATAAAAATGGTACTAACAGCTGCCTTGCTTGGTGCTCAGCGTTCAGAGGTTAGTGTTATGACTGTCAGCCTGGTGTCAGGATAATGTGGCTGGGTGGGACATCATGCTACGTGTCTGCGGCATAATGCCCCAGTGCTAAACATCACTATAAACTGCCACACTGCAGACATCATAGCGATATGACTGAAAAATTGTTAAAAATGCAAATCACACACACACTATTTTATGTTCACCCATTTCTAGACTGGTTCCCATTCTTCCATATCAGTAGCACCGTGAGTTCTTTAAGTGAGCAGATGTGCAACGTGTTCCTCATGTCTATTGTGCCATCAGCCATGGGAGGTTAACACATTAGCAAAGCCAGAACCTAGTTATATATGAATTGTGCCTGTTGAATGATGTGTGTGTGTGTGTGTGTGTGTGTGTGTGTGTGTGAATATTGTCTGAGGCTAAACTATATAGTCTACACCCACTATAATACCACTCATTATACCGCCATCCTGCTTACTGCTAATACATTGCCTCAAACTACCATAATTTATTCAGTCATTCTCACTTACTGACATCTGCTATCCAACAACTTGCAGGGAAAAAAAAAAGAAGTAATTTTCTACACTAATACCTCTATTATTATGAACACAGATTCTGGCAGAGATGATTTCAACCACCTGTCTCCTAATGCATCATTCAAACAGTATTTACAATGGACTCTATTTACACAATGATAGCAGCAGCAGAATATTACAAGCAACTTCCCCATGAAAAAGCAAACATTTGTTTGGCTCATTCTAATATTCAGTGACTGCTTGCCAACATCCATAATTTTTAATAGTTCATAATTTTAACATGGATGAATTGTAATATAAAATTCTACCACAACAGTGATTACCCAATTCATTGGGGAACAGAGCTCAACTAGATAATCTGTCACCTGGAAGATCAAACTTTGGTGAAAAAGTAGAGATGTGAATGGAAATACAGTATCCGGATTAAACGAGTCCAATAATTGTAAGTCTGTAAATGTATCAGTAACAATGTAAATATTAAGATTTTGTAGAATTATAATATGTTTAAGAGCAGCAAAATAGAAGCAATAAAAATATAAGAGACTTTTAATAAACAGATTTGCATTCTGGTTTCACACATAATGAAGATTACTTGGACTATGCATCATGGAATGATAACATAAGCATGATGGATGGTGCTTTGTAGTTTCATGAATACAAGTGTCAAAGGACTCTGACCTATGGTAAACTCAGCCAACATGGATTCTATTCATTCCTGCACCACCAGCAGGTGATTAATCACATGTTAAGTCACCAATGATCAACAGTAAATTGCTTAAGCGTGAACATCTTCGATTGGACTGTTATGAATCTTAGCCATGTTCGATAAACTCAAGATTTCTGTAAGACAAATTACATATTGTCATAGCAACACCCACTTAGTGACAATCGAATCTAGGAATAAACTATAACTTCTTTCTTCAAATTACATTCATTTATACTTTAAAAAAGACAATATAGTTATTCATAAAACATGTATGTACCATTGTAATTATGAGATATTTAGCTGCAGTTGTTTCTGATTTCTGTTACTCTGTTCAAATTAGTTTCATTTCTAGATACTTGTACATTGTAATAAGTACCATCTTTTGGGGACATGTTAGTACAAATGAATAATCTGGATAATTGCTATCTGGATAATTGAAATCTAGATAACTGCTATCTGGATAGCTGAAATCTGGATAACTGAAATCTGGATAATTGCTATCTGGATAATTGATGTTTTACTGTATCCTATTGCTAGCAACAGTTAATTTGGGAAGAAAACTGCCACTATATAATTTTACTGTTTGAGGGACTGCAAGTTTTGCCTCATGTTAGTGATGAATGTGCCAAAAGTGATTAAAAATTCCAAATACCGCATTTGAATATGGTATGGCATCATAGCTGGAAGCATACCAACTTTGAACATGATAATGGCATTGCCATCTCCCCAAATGTTGTGCATTTTTTGGACTGGTTTCCAGGGCAACCATATATCTAGAGCCCAAGACAAAAAAAGTGTGATGTTGCTATGGGCCACACAGTAACTTTAACTGGTAGTATACCTGTCAAACAGAAATCTGAATAATAACATGCAATCTGGTCATGTGCATCTAAATAATTTTGTCTCGCCTCCTAATGTAAGGCATAGGTATCATTTTTCCAACAGCAGCAGTGTCGTCAGTTATGAAATTTAAATTAAGGTTGTTTAATAATGTTTTAAAGTTACATTATCTTTTCCATTAGTTGCCATCATCAACAAAGTTTGGGACAATATGACTTTCTAAATGTCAGTGTGCTAGTTTTCCTGCCTTGCCCGAAGAAGAATAACTCTATGTCATAATAACGCTGTTTATAGGCTAATTTAATCTTATTCTGAGCCATGCTAGCTCGGCTGGTACAACATCAAAACTTTTAACCACGGGTCGATACCCAATCAGGCCAGCACAAGTTGGCTGCCTCACTGTCTCCTTGTGAAAAGAAACTTCGCTTTCCTTGGCATGATACAGCCAATAATAAATTAAATGTGCTTTTCAAACCAAGAAAATGAAAAACAAAACTAAAACTCTTACTACTTAGTCATACTGCATTGAATTAGCATCGTACATAAATGTTACCCCACATAATAATCAAATAAGTAAATAAATAATTTTTATAAAAATGTTTTGTATGGCTGATCTAATTACAGAAAGATAATTTTAGGAAGATAATATAAATACCTAAATTAGTACAAAACTGTTTTTGATAGGCAAAATGTTCAAATGTCAACCACCACCACAATAATGGCTGTAGTTTTTGCTACTACAGTGTACATGAATTTTACTCATATGCCTCCAGTTGAAACAATCTCTGATATTCTTCAGCGATACAAAGATTATCAAATTAGCTGCTGTGGTACACGATTACTGGATGCCATGTAGACAGCATTATAAGTCTTTTGATGAAAACCTCCTGTTATAATAGTCATCAATTCAGAGGGAGTAGTGAGGACAAGATTTTTAAGACACTGTGGCAGCAATAATGGATGTATGACAAGCACCATTTTCATTCAGGACTTAACCATAATGATCTTCCATTCAAAGGAAGCAGTGACAGCATGATTTACAAGACAGTCATCAAGGCAGCCATATTGGATAAACAACTTGCACCATTTTCATTCTGGGGGCGCTCACCAGTTATTATGTACTTTTGAGAGTGACGTATGTAAGGTGAACTTATTTGCATTTAAAACATGCACAGTAGAGAGAATGTTGGCATACCTCTATGCTACTTTTGATGTAATGTGACTGAAATTTCTTTGGATATTGTACTTTTGGAAATTGTAAATGATCTTAGCACACTGCTAACTAAAATGACTGCTCCCTTGTGCTCCAAAAATCAGCCTGAACTTGTCTAAGTGCATTATCCTTAGCAGCCTTTTTTCTTTAGACAGATGCATCCATACGGGGGGGTTGGGGGTTGGGTTGGGTTGGTTGTTTCAACAGAACTAAATCAGCCTGTTGGTGGCTTTTTGTCCACAGAAGAATCCCATTATCACAGTAATTATTTAGAACTTCTTCCATGCCTCATATCTTTTTTGATAAATTATGAATAATCATACTGGTATTCAAACAGACAATATACATGTATATGCATTGTCATACATTAATAATATGCACTGAATGCAATGCACTGACATGGATGATCTTTCAAAATCTATTTGGGAATGGTGTCTCAAAAGATATATTTACATTTTAGCCAAATACTTGTCAGGAGTCAATAATAATTCTGCCAATTTCTATTCTATAAATTTGTCAGACTCTAATGAGTGAATGTTTAAAAAAAGTCCATATTTTTAGTAGGCTTGCACTCACTTTATTCATCCCGATTTATTTACTTCTACGTAAAAATTAGTTTTATGGAATCCTAAACCAAGATCCAAAGTCTTATGCCTTTTTTTTTTCTGGCATAAATTTCTAACTTACATTTTTACACCTTTCTGCTTAATAGGAAAAATTGCGAACAAGATCAATAATGACAAAGTTACCAAAGCACTTATGAGAGTTGACCATCTCAACCTTGGTTTTCTTTACTTATGGTTTGTAATGTTGATATTCCTGCCAGGCTGCTTTGACACAAGGACCAGCCTATACTCCCACACACTCCAGAAAGATTCAGCCTCTAAAGGAATAGGTGAAGCTGTTATGTGTTGTATTATGGCCAACATCCAAAGTAGAAGACTTTCTGAGAAAGCTACTGAACTCATCTGCAGTTCCTGAGGACACTGCACACAATTAGTATGGCCTTTCAAAGAGAATGTTGAAAATCTGAAAAAATAATCCCTATAATGCATCTGAAGAAAATTGCAGCATACTGTTATCTTGAATCCCTTAGTAAATCATACAGCATTGTTGACACTCACAAGTCCATGCTGTTACCAACTTGACAATTACAAGGTCATCATATCTAAAGTAAGCATGAATGGGAACCTGTTTTCATTTGTGATCAACTAAATATCGTTGTTGTTGTTGTTGTTGTTGTTATAGGGTTTAACGCCATTTTTCAGCACCAGATAGGCTATACATGGCGGCCAGTATTAATGGTGGAGGAAGAACCCTGGAAAATCCCGGGAAGAACCACCGACCCACGAGAAGCTACTGGCAGGCTTTCTCACGTACCCACGTTAGCCGAGCCTGGACTCGAACTCACGCAGACAGAGGTGAGATGGCAGTGATCCGTAATGATCAGCGCTTTAGACCACTCGGCCACTCGGGGCCCCACTAAATATCGTAGAAGTCTTTTAGTGGAAATGTGATCTGATATGACTATCCACAAAGGAGCAGCAATAACAAATTGGGCATCAAATTGGAATCATTTTCATTTAGCAACAATTAGACATCACAAGACGTCTTTCAGTGAAAACCCCATGTTAATATGAACATCCATAGATTTTCATGAAGGCCGCGGTGGGTGCCATACTGGACAGCAGATCTGCACCATTTTCACTTAGATCCAAGTAGACATCATAAGAAATCTTTTAGTGAAAACCCCATGTAGATATGACCATCCATTCAGTAGAACTAGCGATAACAAGATTTTCAGGAAGGCCACTGTGGTTGCCATACTAGATGCACAAGTAGCACCATTTCCATTCGGAACCAACTAGACCATGGGATGAATGTGCGTTTAAAGATTTAAGGTAATTCTCCAAGCGGCTCAGGACGAGTAGTTATCACAAACTTGTTCTAGAGGACGGACAGAAGTCAGACAACACTCAGACACCAGATGATAGCAACCTGACCATCCCATAATCTCTTCTGTCTATGACCAGTAGAGCTAAAACCATCACATTTTTTGCTTGTTGTGTCAAAGGCTGAGGTATTCTGTAAACCAGGGTCTCTGTCACTACTATATTGGTATTTTTGATAAAATGGTGTTTGTTTTGATGTGTTCAACTTCTGCAATTATTTGTGATTAAATTAAATTTGATTTGACTTTATGTTATTCATATCATTCTGAATTTCTTGTTATTACACTTGTAGTAGGAATAATTCCATTATCATGTAACATGCAACTTGATTACTCATTATAAACTTGACCTGCTTTGCAAACCATGTACTGAATCTTACTCACTAATTCTGCATGCATTCAATTTTAATTTCTTGTGTTTTGTGAGCTGCTTTCTCACTGACATGTGTAAAGAATACTATTCTGTAAGTGCAAAAAAAGCCACACCGGTAGTCAGTTTGGTCAGCGTGCTTGCTGAAGGCAATTCTTACTTTACTGGTTCAGTCCAAGCCCTTTGGTATAGGATATTCTTTTCCTTCTTTCCCTAGTTTTAGACCCTGACACAAAATTGGGGATAGTATTATCGGGCTAAATATAGTTTTTTCAGGTGGAAAGGTATTTATATACGTTTTTGAAAAGATGATACATTTGTATATAAATTTTCTAAATTCTCTTGATAAATGTAATAATTGTATGTCTGTCTATGACAGAGGTGTACATCTTTATTTACTGTTAAATTTGGGGGCTGTGATTTTGGTTAAATATGGTATTATTCTGTAGCCACTCAGGGGCAATTGTGTTAGGTTACAGTGCTTGCTGAGGCAATGTGAAACAAAGAAGTCATTATAGTGACAGGATGTGTGATTACAAATTTACTATAAATCAATGATAGCAAATTTTCCTTAATACTCAAACATTTAAATTTGTGATCAGTTGTTGGGAAATTGGAATCTCTCTTAGTAGGTATAAAGTGCTTAAAACAGAGTTGAGAAGTTGCAGTTTAATGTGGAATTAATTAGCTCATAAGGATAAAGTTTACCAGAAATTTCCTACTTAATATCATATTTTTGGAAATTCTAATACACATTATCAGTTGCAAAAGGGACTGTCTGGAGAGTGGATATATGGCTTTATTTGGATTATAATAATTTAGATTTTGTGCATTTTGGTATGTAAGATTTTGGGTCTGCAACTAACAAAATCAGACCATAAGTTTAGCTCTAGAAAAGGTCTTTTTAAGTCCACTAGGATTGTTTATAAGTCAGGGGTCAAACTTGGTGCCTGGTGTCAGTATAAGATTTGGAAGCAGTAGGGTTACATTAAATGTAGAAAAGAAAAACCCTCAGGCTTGTGACTTATTCCCCTGGCACTACAACACTAGGGTGGCTTTCGTTTTCCTTCTAGGATTTATAGTTAGGAGATACTTCATTGTTTGGATTGGTGGTTATTAATCTTTTTCCCTATGTATTGTGTATGTGGCATGACCTGTTGATATTTATGCTCAAAGTTGGTTTGCAACTACAATGTTACAATTTTATGCAATATTCATATTTTTTACCTACAGTTTTGATACCTTTGAAATAAAAAGTTTGTTGTCTGCACTTTACCTCATCATCTTGAGATGTCCATCTCTGTCTAGATTTAACGTAAAAAATCAAACTTGTGTCCTAACATGGGCAGAAATAAATCTCTCTTGACACACTATCAGTATCTTCCTAGATATGCTCACAATTATTGGGAAGTTTAAACCAACTTCATTGTAATGGAAATTTTGTTTGTGTACAAATGTGTTACAGAGTGTAGAGTGGCTGTATAGTACCACAACTTGTCATCTACAGATTCCATCTGCAAAAGCCCTTTAAGCTGGTGTGTAAGGTAGAAACATGCTTCTTTTAGCCTAGAATTCTGCTACATACAGCAGCTGGGCATGCAGTATAATTTGAGATAAACAACCACCAAGGGGTTGATCCAGGCAGGGAAATCAGTTCAGGCACTGCAGCTGTTAATCCAAGTACAAGATAAAATGTCCCAAATAAACTTCCCCATTACATCCACACTTTGACTTCTGATCCTCCTCTGGTAGTGGGAATATAATTGCCAGCCACATTTTATACAATTTTAGCAAGGCTTTCATATTCACAGCTACAGTCTATACTTGCCTACAAATCTGTCCAACTGCAAACTCCAAGATCTGCCATTACATAATGCACCAGCAGATCTGGGTCTCTGCAATTTGTTAGTACTAATCAGTATAGCAAACGAAACAGACCCTAATCTGCTGGTGTATTATATCATGGCAGATCATGGTCCATGTTGTTTGCATTTGGACTCAACTTGTAGTGAGGAAATATGGTATACAACTATAATGGCCATCTTTACTGTGAAATTACTAATTATTGTCTGCTATAATAAGAATATAAATGTACTGCTGATTCATAGAAGTTATTTGAATCTTTTATGCTCTTATTTGTCTTCCACTCCAATCCCCCTGGGCCATCCACATCTCATAAGTAACTGAAAATTAAGGTTCCTAAAGTCTATTTCCAGAAACACAACAGCCAAACCTCCATGAAGCTGGAAAATGAAAGCCAGGTTCCTGTACATCAGGCCCGCCCACTTGGCAAAACCAGGGCATGAACATATTCTTAATCTACACAACAAGGAGGTCCATGCATACAACTCTATCTAGATTTCTCCCTCTTCAGACTTCGTTTTAAACTGCCAAACAAAGTCAAGAACCTCTTCAAGGTTTATCTCTATTATTTTAAAATGTATCACGTTCACTTTGAAAAAAAAGAAAAAATAACCCCCAAAAAACCCCAAAAATCAAGACAAACTAGAAAACACTTGTGTTAAAGTGACAAGATTACAACACATTTAGACACATGCACATTTTTTTCTGTTTAATCAGCTCTATGGTTTGCATCTAATTGCAGAAACAAATCTTATGTCAAAAACAGAAAACAAAACTAATGACATCTGTTACATTAGTTCAACCCCAAAAATTGAATTTTTCCTGGTTCAAAAGAAAACCGTAACTTCCTCCAAATGAAAACTTGCAAAAATGTTTCATTCCAACACCTGAGTTGACAATTGTTTTGAAACTCTAGAAATTAAAGCAGGCAAAATTGTGCCACAAAGGAATTTTAATATCTAAATTATACACATTTATTCAAAAGATAAAACACTAAAGTAGCATTCCATATGCTATAGCAAAGGTCATTCAGTTCATTTAGGATTCTACTCAAGCATCCAAGACTCTGAACAAAAAAATGTTATGATTAAAAAAACAGGTTTAAATTGATAAATTTACTACTTTGAAATTTGATATAATTTTTATGCAGATTGTCTCCTGGTCCGAACATGCAAACCTTTAGTTATGACCTTGAAGACTGACAGTTTTGGTTTGTAGTCCACAAGTAACTGTTATGAAAAGGCAATAAAGATTGTTACCATATGCACTCACTTATAAGTCAACTCACACACTGTGATCAGCAAAGATCCTGATCTGCCATACCATTATGTGACAGCAGATCTGGGTCTGTGCAGTTTGCATTGGACTCAACTTATATCTGAGTATATATAGTTTGTTTGCTGTAACTGATAATCCTATGCATGCCTTGGTTCATTTTACACAATGAGGCCTTTTCCGAGTCATGCAAATTACATAAAATTAAGTAATAAAACCATACCAGACAATTTGTCAGTGTACTTTTTATTCATAAACATACCAGTTTTTGCTAATACAGCTTTATGGTATGCATGGGTAACAGATCTGGTCTTCATTTAATTTTCTTTGATGATTATGTCACCACACTTAAGCTGACATTGACATGTTTAATAATGCATCTACACAAATGAACCTGGAAATTCAGCACAATGAATATTATGACCCTTCTGAACTGGTACTGACATGATGAACATTTCAGTGTAACCTCAAGGCCCACACCCTATATAATTTTTCATCTCTAATCATGATCTCATTAATGAGTGTACAGGTGGGTCTCATTTCCTCTAGGGTTCCTGATCAATCAAGTTGTAACAGTATCATCTGCTAGAACCAAGGATCAATAATTAGGTCATTCAGCTTTAGCAGCCTGGCAGAGGAACCAACAAAGGGTTTTACTTTATTGAAATGACTTTAAAATTCCACCCCAGTCTCACCTCTGCTGGGACATGAGTCTGATAAGCAATTGGCACAATACCACCTCATCTCTCCAATTTGTTCTATACAAAGGATGCTACTCTCCAATGGTGAGTTTGATGTTTCCAAGATTGTGGAGTTTTTATTCCGAATATTTTGCCAAGCATACTGATTTATCAAATATCTTAAGTCAGTATATGAATACTTCAATGGGGAGATGCATGATGCGGTATAGCTATGTCTGCCCTTTCATTACCCTTTACACTAATGTGACTAAGGTAGCCACCAGTATTATACTTTCGGTGTCGGTATAAGAATAGATTTAATATCTAGGATATTACTAGGTAGTTATAATTTAAGATTCTACAAGGTTTGCAGTGCAGAAAGAGAATCTTAAAAGATGCTGAAATTTATTTTTGGAGAGGTTTCAGTGTAGTTCAAAGCCTTGAGTATGGCTGAAATGTCTGCAGTAACTGACTTGAGGTGGTACCATCACATGTTCAATGCAGCTCCAACTTTTGTCTCCATTTTTCGAACCTTCTGTATTTAAGGGCATATGGTTAGATAGGAGACTCTGATTTCATTGAATTTACTCTGAAAAAGGAAAGAGTTTCTTCAGAACTTTTTTGAATTCACAAAGGTCAAATATTATTTTGGGACATTTTGATAACCACATTGATTTGGGAATACACAGTCAGAGGGATTTTGATAAAGGCCATACTTAGAGGTGAACCAGTGCTTTCAGTTCCAGATTTGAGTCAATTATTTAAAATGTCTGTTGATGCAACTGATATAGGGGTTGGTGGAGTACTGATTTAAGACAACAAAAATCGTGTAGATCATCCAGTGGGTTATTTTTTAAAAAAATTAACAAGTGCCAGAAAAATTATTCCACAATTGGGAAGGAATGTTTGGATCTGATGCTGGCTTTGCAACACTTTGAAGTGTATATTATTAGTTCAGCTCCTTCTCTGATTATTGTATTCAGTGAACCCACTAACTTTCAACAAAAATCAGATACTGTTGAGGTGGACTTTGATGTTGCAAGAATACAACATTCACATTAGGCACTTCAAGGGAAAAGATAATCTGATTGCAGATGCACTTTCATGTGTATATAAAGAACCATATTTGCTTGATTTATATTTAGTGTCATTCATAAGTCATCTTCTGATGGAATTTTTATTTATTATAATATCATATTAATGTTTGATTAATATGTAAAAGAAAGCTTTATTATACAAATCTTTCTTTTGCTTGATGAAGGGAAATGTTATGTATATTTATATTGTGTGATTTTTTTTTCTCCCTTGATTGTAGATTGAAAGGGTCATTTATAAGCAACATATTACATACCCAGTGGCTAAATTTTTTCTATGCCTGTAGAGTAATACTTGATGATAATGTTTGTAAACATGTTTGTTTTTTTGGGGGAGGTTTGTTTCTTTTTACTTGGGGATGAGTTCAGGACACTGGTTTTCCCCTTGAAAAAAAGCATGGTCTACCTGATCTTTGCCAGGCAGTTGCTAAAATTTAAGTAAACAGACCTGGCATTGTTTATGAATTTGATGGGAAAATGACCCACATCATAGTCCTCTTATTGTGTCTTAGGTTCTTATATAAAGGTTGTGATCAACAGAATTATTCATTCCTATTGTAACATCTGTATAGTGGAATCAGTCTTTTAGTTGTGTTCAGTTAATCTGAGAGGATTTGTTTATTTAAATTATTCACTGGAATTACAAAATGCTCAATGATCCTTTTGGACGAAATCACTATCTTAGGATGAGTATGAGTTCATTAAGGGATATTCTCGATTATATCATTGTGATACATCAATATTGCTAGCAAATCAGCACATTTAAGACAATTGGCAGATCAGCACATTCAAGATTGGAATTCATTCAGAATACCACTGGAATTCATTCAGAACACCATACTTTTGGACTTGTGACAGAACTGTTAGGACTATTTAGGATTTAATTCACAATATTGTAAGTTCCTTTTAAATTTTCACTTTGTATTGCAGGGAAATAAATTATTTGTTGAATTTTACTAAACTTATTGCTTTTCACTTTTTTTCTGTTACTTAGTTTAAGACCATAGAGTCGTAACATTACTTACTGTCATAATGAAACATTTCTTTGCATTATTAATTGTAAAGAAGACAAAATCAGATTGTTGCAGCTAAGCAAACTCAAGCATTCAAATTATAAATGGGTTACAACTACAGTGTACATTTCTGTGCAGCAATTCTGTGTTCCTGCATTTGTATTCCAATACTTTCACTTGTTTTGTAAATACTAACAACTTGCCAATAACTTGCTTGTGGAATCAGATCAATATATATTTTAGTTAGACTTGCTTCCGCCCCCCCCCCCCCAAGAATCAATTTGCTGTTGGTTTTGAGTGGCATGCAGTTACAATCTGATATGATTATTGCAATATGGTTCTGTTAATGATCGGTCTTACATATAGTAATGGAAGCAGTTTTATTCCACACTGCTGAAATGATTGAAAAGTTGCATTCTCATCATAAGCCACTATTAACTGTGTGGCATACTTCTAATACTTATCTGAATCCCACTGTCACCCATCAAGGATTTCTGAATTTGTAACACATCAGTCTTATCTTGCCTTGTTTGGTTTAATGCCACTTTGCAGCACATAATAGGCTATACATGGTGGCCAGAATATTTGTACGGGAAGAACCAGGGAAGAACTAAAGACACCCAGGAAGCTTCTGAGATGATTTCTCACATACACACATTGGTTGACACAAGACACATTGGTTGACACATGCTGACACATTGGTTGACACAAGACACATTGGCTGACACATGCTGACACAGATGAGATGTGAGTGAACTGACTTAGACCACAAGGTCACCGTTGTTCCCATAACACAACTGATGAGAAGAGATTGTTAGAATGTGTCAACCATCCCATTTTCTATGGGACACCTGCAATCCTGCACTCTAGATAAAGTAATCATGAATACAATAAGTGCACATTTGCAGATTAACCCAGTCCCATTATGCAAAATTTTGGAAAATTCTAACCTAAAATATTGGTTAGTCAGATGGCAAGACCACTCTTATTTTTCCTTCTGCAGGCTAACAGAGGCAACCGTAATGCCCTTGGATGAGTCCTGTGATGTTCCAGTTGAGAGGGCATTTTCAAAAAAATCAGTTTGTATCAAGAGTATGTCTTCATATTTTAAGGATTTTACAGATATTTGGATTTGTCTTTTTGTCTTGAGTAATACCTAAATTACTTGGTACAGTGCAGCCTAGATTAAGCTGATGTTCTGTAAAACCTTGACTGTCCAGCCATCCGTTCAATTTTTAAACAAATTTATCATGTTGACCAATGGTTCTTATTATGGTCGAAATACCATTTGCAAGGTACATGCAATTTATTCTCCTTACATCTTTATGTGAACTGTGATGGTAGGAAATTATACAAGACTATATATGGATCATTGGACACCACACAAATTTCAAAAGAAAGCTAATACAGTATCATTATCAAAAATGAAGCCCATGATCTATTTAATCACTGTGTCCAATGTCAAGAAGTAAATTACATTCACTTGGCTAAGTTATTTGATATCCCCCCTGTTTTTGGCTTCAATAATTATCACATACCATTAATATTTAGTGCTATGTACTGACATTTGTGCAGGTGACTGTAGGAGAGATCAATGAATAGACTGACTCCCATTATATACATATGGTATCTAATTACTTATTGTACAAATGTGTAATAATCTGAAATTCAATCTGCTACTGTGGACATTAATAGAACTGCAATTAATTTAACATCTGATGTTTATCTGAGTGAGCAAGAGTCACAAGAGGGTACATAAATCTGCATGCTTGGTGTTTGCCTTACAAAGAGAATCATATATTAATCTAAATTTTAACATAATGCTGATCTTTAAATGTTCCTCTGGGAACAAATAGACCCATTCTTAATATTTATAAACCAGGCCTAGAAATTCTATCTCCAACTGACAACTAACTATGTAAGGCTTAATTCCAAATCACCACTGAGAAATTAATCCAACAGATTCTTGAAAATTATATGATAAATAACTGCAGCAAATCTCTCTTGCTCCTTCATGTGCTTCACACGGACTTGACTAGAGTCCCTCAAAGGGACTGAGGCTCCACTTGGGGTAATTCAAGAAAAGACGACTTCTTTAACAGACAGTTTTTCTTCAACAAGGAAAAGATGATCAAATTAGATAGTGAGAGACACATAATTTTGATGTCAGCTTGGCCATTTTTATTTAGGACAAAGTGGACTTCATTAAAAGTCTTATGGGGAAAATCCCCATTTCATAATGATCATCCATTTAGGGGGAGTAGTGACAAAAAGATTTATAAGACAGCCAAAAGGGAAGCAAAATTGGATCTAAGAGTAGCACGATTTTCTTTAAGGACTAACTAGACATCATAATAAGTCTTTTAGTTAAAACTACATGCTGATACAACCTTCCATTCAGGAGGAGTAGCAATATAATGACTTTAAAGATGGCTGCCATGGTGGCCATATCAATGGTCAATAGGAACCATTTCATTTAGTACCCATTAGACGAGAAATCTTCTAGTGAAAACTCTCTGTTGATATGACATCCATTCTGGACCAGCAGCAATAATGAGAGTTTTAAGATGGACACTGCAATAATATGATGTCCATACTTGGACATCAGATTGGCACCATTTTCCTTTTGGACTAACTAGACATCATAATAGTCTTTCAGGAAAACCCCTATGTTATTTGCTATAACAAGAATTTCAAGATGGCTGCCCTTGTAGCAATATTGTAATTTTGATCAGCACCATTTTCCATTAGGTCAAGTTAGACATCATAAGCAGTCTTTTAGTGAAAAGTCTATGTTGATAAGTAGCCCTAACAAGATTTTCAAGATGGCTAATGTGGCAACAACAATGGATGTCAGATCAGCACCATTTTCATTTAAGACCAACTAGACTTCATAAGATTTTTTTTTTGAGAAGGCTCCATTTTGATATGACCATAAATTCAAGAGGAGTAGTTATAAAAAGATTTTCAAGATGGTAACCATGGCAGCCATACTGGATGTCAGATCCACAACATTTTCATTTAGGACCAACTAGACATAATAAAATATGACCATTCATGCAGGAGGAGTAGTGATATTTAAAACTTTCAAGATGGCTGCCCTGGCATCCAAACTGGACACTGGATTTTGAAGATGACCACTGTTGGTGTCCATACTGGATGTCAGATCTGCTCCATTCTCATTTAGGACCAACTAGACTTCATATAAAGTCTTTCAATGAAAACCCCAAGTTGATATGACCGTCCATGCTGGACAAGTAGCAATAACAAGATTTTCATGACAGCCACTGTGATGGCCATACTGAATGTCTGAACACCATTTTCATTTAAGACCAATCAGGCCATGGGATGAATGTGTGTGCAAAGTTTCATGGCAATATCTCAAGTGATTTAAGAGGGTGGTGATAACAAACTTGTACTAACTGATGGATGGACAACGGATAACTGACCTTCCCATAAGCAATTCTGGTCTATGATCAGCATGGTTAAGAAATTTTGAATTTACCTTCATGGAGTCATACCTTATTTCTAAGAAATTTGTAATGATTTCCTCAAACGTGATGAATGTTTTAACTCTTTTTTTTCCCCCCAAGAATAAATAAATTTTCGTGTGTTGCATCTATCTCTACTGGGGCTCCATGCGGCCAAGCGGTCTCAAATACTCGCCTTGACCTATCACTGTCATCTCACCTCTGTCCAAGTGGGGTGTCAAGTCTCAGACTCGGCTAATGTGGTTATATGAGAAAGCTTACCAGTAGCTTCCTGTGGGTCAGTGGTTCTTACAAAGGTTTTCCCAGGTTCTTCCTCCTTGAGTTAAACTGGCCAATATGTATATATAGCCTATCATGTGCTGAAAAACAGCATTAAACCCACAACAAGAACAAAAAAATCTATCTCTGCTTATTACAAAAATGCTTGTACTGTATAAAGTATCAGAAGCAAGTTTAAGGACAAATTCTGAGAATTTTAGTGAAACCAGTGCAAGACCTCGTTGGCAAAATCATACCAATGAAGGTACATGATTATATGGTAGACAAAGAACATTTAGTTTTGTTTTGTTTTTTATGGCACAGCCAACAAGCAAGTAGGAAATTTAATTAAAGGCTACTGGATTAACGTGCCTTGCCAAAGAATACACCATGGCAGCCAACCAAGACATTAGGACTTGAACCTGAACCCGTTCATTTACAAGCCAGCATGCTAACTACTTAACAACAATATTAGGATCAACCAATGCATGATGCTGTGGCCAAAAAATGTTACCATTACAATACAAATTCAAATTCTTTACTAGAAACAACATGGCATCATTCAAAGATATAATTATATAAATATATGACATGTCTATTACATTACATAAAATATAAAGAAAGTTACTAACTCAGTAAATTTCAGACTTTTAAACAAGTGCATGTATGTTCAAGTGACATGTTTGTACAAATAATAAAGAGCTATAATAAGTGAATCACTAAGTAATGGACTGACAATTTAACTTGGGATGGGGGAGGGGGAACCTAGTATTTGTTTTGAGTTGCCTGGAGACAAAAATATGTCCAGCCCCCAAAAGCTTGAATAAAAAACTCTTCCTCTAATTTGAAGGATAAGATTCCTTATTCTAATCATCACTGTATTTGAAAATTGAAGTTTCCTGGTCAGAAAGAAAATCACTGCACCCCCCTCCCAAACGTTAAATGGTCAGTCCCTTATGAATAACAGCATACTGTACTCTCTCACTATAATGCTATTTATGAAAGCCACAAAAGCTGACCACCTTTTTACAAGGTCACGTTATACACAGACAGCTGAGGTAAATAAAAACAGTGATGGAGTACTGCATATACATCCATTATGTATTATCAAATGTGGATCCCTGCTAACAGATTCTTATCTGCCATGACAGGGAGCATGTATGCAGGTTACATGGTGACTCACTTAGGAATCGACCATTTAATTGGTGGGGGGAGGCCTTAGATTTCCTTTCCGAGTCGGGATGTTTGTTTTTGTTTTGTTTTTCCTTTACCTCAAGACAATTTTCTTCAACCAGTATAATGGATATAATGGATTTCTTTTTATTCCTATAAATCAAAACAAGATCCCCCCACAACCACCCCCCCACCATGACAGTCCCTTGCATCATTATGGATTTGCATACCTTTAATAATGGACTTTCATCAGTGAGTAATTTATTGCAGGGAATTCCAATTTATTAATGTTTTATCATCCCAATTTTTTCACTAACTCATGTCATTTGAGAATTTATTACTGTGTAAAGTTCATGACAGTGCATGCAAATCAAATAGTGGCTGACATTTCTTCCCCAAGGAAATTATGCACACCATAACAAAATTTTTTATTGGCCACATTACTGAAACTTCTGACTGGTTGATTTCTAGAAATCTGAATCATACACTTAAATGATATTTCGGGAAAATTTAAATGCAGTCAAGCAGTTTCAAAACAAAGCAGCAAGAAGTTAATGTAGATGTAACAAGTCCTATCCATGTATCATAACAGTTTCAAGAAAACTGCAGAAAAGTAAAATTTCTTATATGGTTTCCTAAGGTACAATCTAGTGTTCAGTGCTCCCTCTCTGTAGTGGTGGTGCAATGCAACAATGTTCCCTTTTATTTATTTATTTACTTATTTTGACATGTTTATTCTAGCTAACAATGAGAAGGCTGTGTAGATTAGGAAAATTAAGACAAATTCAGGAACTGCATGATTTATAATTTTTCTTGTAAGGGTCTGACCTTCAATTTTCGGGGCCCCGAGTGGCCGAGTGGTCTAAAGCGCTCTCCGTTACGGATCACTGCCATCTCACCTCTGTCTGCGTTGGTTCGAGTCTAAGATTCGGCGAATGTGGATATGTGAGAAAGCTTGCCAGTAGCTTCTCGTGGGTCGGTGGTTCTTTCCGCGGATTTCCCGGTTTCTTCCTCCACCATTAATACTGGCCGCCATGTACAGCCTATCGTGTGCTGAAAAAATGGCGTTAAGCCCCACAACAACAACAACAACAACCTTCAATTTTCATAAGAGTGGTGGGTCTGAGATTTGCAGACCAGGACATTTTTTTCTTTTGTCTTTTATCTCAATAAAATTTTTATATTCAACTTATGTATTATTGATATATTAGGTTCTTCCTTTGAATAAATCAGTGAAAGAATAATTAAGGGCTGATAACATTTTAAAAAAACATTCATGCAAACCCCCTCTGAAAATTAAATGTGTGATCTCTTAAGTGCATACACTTTGAACAAGCCTCTGTAGGCCTGATGGCTTGATTTGCCAAAAAATCATAACCTACACTGACACAAGGAAGATGATTATGCCAACATGGAGAAGATCTATGGCCTAGTTTTTCAACATCTTCCAGAAATAAGAGACTGTATGCTGACTGCTGTTGGAAGACCAAGCAAGTTCATTCTCTACACTATCTGATTGGTCAGAGAGAATCTAGTCTGGTAGAATTTCCTGGTACTGACCCATTTTAATGAATTCCAATATCTCCATAGAGCTACTCTGATTATTCATTTCATTGATCAATGTATTCCATCTCCTCATGGGCAATAGTGGTGGTCCACATGCAAACACTAAATGCTGATGAAAATGCTAGTGAGCTCATTCTGTGACCTTAGTGTGCAGGCACAGTGTGAGATAAATTTAGGTTTCCTTGACACTGTAATTAGATTTGGAAACTGAAACTACTTTCTCATGGTCAATGGACTGCTGTCAGCAAATTTCTTTCCTTCTGAACAATTGAAGCACAGCTGAATCTCCAGGGAGTCATGGTAGGGCAGCTCTCAGAGCCTCGTTGGATTCAATTAATAATCCATGGGTAGTAGGTTCAATACCTGCCCTGGCCAACTGCCTCCATATGCCCTTGGCAAAGACATTTAGCACCCATTTCCTTTGCATGTTAGAGCCAATAATGTGCTGAAGTGTCATCAAAAACCAACCAATCAAATAACAAAATGGTTCTAAGAAATGATCTATATAATGCCAGAGGAAAATCTCAAAATTCCTTCTCATTTAATGCCTCAATGGATTCTTGCCTCTCTTTTTGCCTATGTGGAATGTAATACCCATGCCTATGTGGAATGTAATACCCATGCCTATGTGGAATGTAATACCCATGCCAGCCTCTATAATCCAATTTGTAAAATTTCTAAAATCAGATGCATATTTTGCAGGAGCGTATAAATAAACCCAAATCATTAGAGGGTTAAGTTGTCTGCTAGGTCCTAAATAAAAAGGACTAACCCTCAATATGGCTACAATCTTGAAAATATCGTTATCTCCATTTTGGGAGTAGAGATAACAATATTTTCAAGATTGTAGCCATACTGAGGGTTAGTCATTTTCATTTAGGACCTAGCAGACAACTTGAGAAATCTTTTGGTGAAAACCAAATGTCAAAATGACTTTGCCTTTAATGGTTGTAGTTAAAACAAGATTTTCAAGATACCAGTCATCACAGACCAGTGCTATTTTAATTTAAGATCAACAAAACATTATAGTCTTATAGTTAAAACTCTATGATGATAAAGAGACCACTCCGTTGGCCAAGTGGTTACAGCATCTACCTCAGATGCAGAAGGTCAGGGTTCAAACCACTGCCAATTGATACCAAAGACTGATAAAAATGGTACTAGCAGCTGTCTCCCTTGGCACTCAGCATTAAAAGGTTAGTAGGACTGGTTGGCCTGGTGTCAGGATAATGTGACTGGGTGGGACATGAGGCTACATGTCTGTGGCATGATGCCCCAATGCTAGACATCACTATGAAAAATTTGTAAAGCTACATTAAAAATTCAAATCTCTCACACACACACACACACACACACACACAATGATAAGAACATTTATCCAGAGAAGTAGTGATAACAAGCTTTTCAAACTGGCCATTGTGGCAGCCATATTAGACCTCATATCAGCACCTTTTCTCATTTAAGACCAGGTAGACATCATTAGAAGCCTATGAAACTCCAAGTCAAGACCACTTTCTATTCAGGAGCAGCAATAAAAGGATCTTCTACATGGCTGTTGTGGCAGCCATAGTGTGTGTGTGTGTGACTTGGATTTTTAATGCAGCTTTAACAATTTTTCAGTCATATTGCTATGATGTATGCGGTGTGGCAGTTTATAGTGATGTCTAGCAGTGGGGTATCATGCTGCAGACATGTAGCATCATGTCCAGCCTAGACACATTATTCTGACACTTATTTCTTAATGCTGAGCACCAAGCAAGGCAGCTGTTAGTACCATTTTTATAAGTCTTTGGTATGATTTGGTCGGGGTTAGAACCTGCGACCTCCAGCATCCAAGGCGGACGCTCTAATGAGTAGGCCACTGGAGGACATCAGATAGACACCACTTTCATTTAGGACCAAGCAGACATCATGAAAGTCTGTTAGTGAAACTTAATGTTGATACAACTATCCATTCATCAGAAGTGTAGTTTAAAGAAGATTTTCAAGATGGCCACTGTGTGATGGCCATATTGAATGTCAGATCTACACCATGTTAATTTAAGACTGACTGGACATCAACAGAAGTTTTGTGGTGAATACCCCACATTAATATAAATTTCTGTTCATGAGGAGTTGCAATAAGGTTATCAGGATGGCTGTGGTGGTGACCATACTGGACTTCAGATGTTCATATGACCATAAATGTAGGACCAACCAGACATTATAAGAAATCTTTGAGTAAAACCCACATGTTCATATGACCATGAATGTAGGACCAACCAGACATCATAAGAAGTCTTTGAGTAAAACCCACATGTTCATATGACCATGAATGTAGGACCAACTAGACATCATAAGAAGTCTTTGAGTAAAACCCGCATGTTGATATGACGATGATTGTAGGACCTACTAGACATCATAAGAAATCTTTGAGTAAAAACCAGATGTTCATATGACCATGAATGTAGGACCAACTAGACATCATAAGAAGTCTTTGAGTAAAAACCGTATGTTCATATGACCATGAATGTAGGACCAACTAGACATAAGAAGTCTTTGAGTAAAACCCACATGTTGATATGACGATGACTGTAGGACCAACTAGACATCATAAGAAATCTTTGAGTAAAAACCATATGTTCATATGACCATGAATGTAGGACCAACCAGACATCATAAGAAGTCTTTGAGTAAAACCTGCATGTTGATATGACCATGACTGTAGGACCAACTAGACATCACAAGAAGTCTTTGAGTAAAAACCGCATGTTCATATGACCATGAATGTAGGAGGAGTAACAATAACAAGATTTCCAAAATGGCCACTACTGCATACTGTTCTAAACTGTACAAATCTACATGTTACTACATACTGTTCTAAACTGTACAAATCTACAGTTTACTACATGCTATTCTAAACTGTACAAGTTTACATTTACTGCATACATTTCTAAACTGTGCAAATCTACATTTACTGCATACTTTTCTAAACTCTACAAGTTTACATTTACTGCATACATTTCTAAACTGTACAAATCTACATTTACTACATACTGTTCTAAACTGTACAAATCAACATTTAACTATATACTGTTCAAAACTCTTCAACTCTACATTTTACTACATTCTATTTTAAACTCTAGATGTCTACATTTACTACATGTTATTCCAAATGCTACAAGTCTACATTTACTGCATAAACTGTACAAATCTACATTTTACTACATGTTATTCCAAATGCTACAAGTCTAAATTTACTGCATAAACTGTACAAATCTACATTTACTACATACTATTCTAAACTGTACAAATCTACATTTACTACATACTGTTCTAAACTGTACAAATCTGCATATACATATACTCAAAACAAGAATATTACTAATAGGTACAGTAGATGTTACTCAACTCAGATGCCAATTACATCATGAAACAGTGTACATAGCAAGATGTTATTTATTTTATTTTACAAGCAAACTATTTTCCAACAAATTTTCATACTTTTTCAACACAGTATTGTTCAAACGTAGCTTCTATATCAAAGTTCCAATGTTCAATGAAGCATATGAAGGAAAGCTGAAATACTTTTGGGGATTCATGATTTTCACCATATACAGTATCAAAAATTTGTTCCTTATTGTCTGCATGCACACAAATCTTACAAAGCCAGTCAGTCAGTATTCTGATGAGATGACTCAACAGACACTGTAAATATGTCTGGCCAACAAGAAAAATGAGCTACCTATGCTAATCTTATGGTGAACAAATTGTTTGCTCAAAAAAATTGGCTTTGACAACCTATTCATAACATGTACATACCAACAGAAGAGAGGATTAAACAATAAATACAAATCTGGATTGAGGTAAGAAAATAGTGTGGAAAAGAGACAAGTAAAGAAAACACAACTCACTTGCTATTCAAAGAAATTAGAGTGTAGTTTGCCTGCTGTTTTGCTTGCCAACAAAACCTTAAACACCAGGTTACGGATAAATGACACATTTAAGAAGACAGGATCATAAATGCTGAAGAATCATGTCTAACAACAGATAATAGTAACCTAGATCTTGCTGTTCAAGTGATTTGAGCTAATCTGGTTCTATGTGGTTTAGTCTAATCCTGATTCTATCAACACATATTAATCTACAAATAATATTTAAAGGCTTATTAGGGGCAAATTTACCAATCTGAAGTGCTAATTTGTCTGAAACAGCAGTTAAGATCTGGGCACAAGGATCATCAACAATTTCCTAAATATAAGTTGAGTTTAAGTGTTAGAACTTGATAACATCAAGAACAGGACAATTTTTTTGTATGTACTGATATGTAGTGTATTGTTTGCTCAATTTAATGCATGTTCCAGGTTCAGATTCCAAAACATTCAACCCCCAACAGTAACTAAGAAGCCCAAGTGGGTCTGAGATCACTCAAATCTGACATCTGCTTTATCACCAAAGCAAGAACTGCTGGCCCAAAAATCTGAATTAGTAGAATCCAATGCCAGAAATTTGTTTTGATGCTGGTGATTGCTCAAGTTATGAAAACAATTACTGGAAGGTTTCTCCAGTTCTAATATGTGTTCCTGAGGTTATAGTCAAAATTTAAACTGGCGTAAATCGAACGTAATTATCCCCAATGGATACCTGCAAATTAAAGAAGTTCTTGCGCAAATTATAACTCAAAAGTTTTCAAGTATTGATCATTTATGTATAATTGTCAAACAGATAATTCATTGCATCGGTGAGTGATGGGATGCACACACATGTATTTATGCAGGCCCGGCGCGTGGTGTTTTTCTTGTGTGTGTGATGAATGTTTGGTGCCTTTCCCAAAAAATTTTCTGCATAAATTGCGAATAAAACAAACAGGAAATGAAAAGGTGCCTGTGTGCATTGCGCACTTCGCACACACAACCAGCTGGGTCTGTATGTATGTAAGCTGAACACGAGTCACAGCGCTTGGCACTAGCGATGGCATAAAGATTATTACAGTGGTGTAAATTGAATGGTATTTCTTCAAAATTTGTGGCGTTAAAATAAAACCATACAAATCGAATTGGCAACTAGTGAGACACTGACTCTGCATCATCTGAACAATTTTTAAAGACATTTGCAACAAAATGTTTTTTGTCAAATTAGACAAAATTCTGTTCAACCTTTCTGAGAAGAACTGGCCATTTAAAGTTTTTTTTTTATTATGTGAAGTTACAATGGGCAGCATGATGGTTAATTGACATCTACTGAACAAATTTGGGACGCCTTGATAACAGAATTCTCCCTGTAAATTTAAGTAAAAACTGGTCTGGCAGATTTTGAAATAAAATGTAAGCTTGGCCTCAAGTTAAAAATTTACCATTGACAACAGTGGCCACAGTATGTGCAACTTATTTTATGGGTTTATTTGGAATCCGATAATTTATCTGTTGGATTTTTGTAAGCATTTTATGTTACAGATGCTTCTGACTCACTAAAAGCATTAATTGGTACTAACTGGAAGTAAAGTACTGTATTTCGTTCTAAAATAATCCTATTTTTGCCACATTTACCATTCCATTTTAGCCCCCCCCAAGAGCCCCAGTTCTCCAAATATTTCTGATTCCAAATATTATATTTTTAACAGAACCAGAAGGTACTAGCCAGTTTTAAGAAATTTCATTAAGATTTTCCAGTGGAAAAGCATAAAGATTTTGCTCTGGATAACTGATACCATTACAGTTAGGGTCATATTAAGGTAATTTTTACCATTTGTTGTGGGATGTGTAGGAGTATCATATGACTGAAGTTGCTTCCAGGATACAAAGGCCAAATTGTGCAACTAAAAATATTTTTGTGGCAAATTTACCTGAGTCACCATGGGGGTCTAAAAAGGATGCCCACAGCATTAAAGAACTTTTCTTGTTAGAAGCATTAAAGAACTTTTCTTGTTAGAGTGAGGGCACTGATATTGATCTGATCACACTGAGATATAACAACTTCCCATATTAATTATTTGTTCATCTTTATCAGTGAAAGCAAACAAACCAGACCCCTCCAAAGTCAGAGCACTTTCAGGATGATTGAAAGTTGAAGGGGTTAATTATGCCCCAACCCAACCCACCCCCTTGCCACCTGTCACCACATGCCTATTATAAATATGACAGTATAATCTCCTCAACACTTCACTGCACACACAACTGGAAGGGAATAATGGACTCTTTTCTCCTATAAATTTGCATGGCTAGGACAATAATGAGGAATACAAGGTAAAGTCTTATCTCAAATGGGTCACCTTTCATGAACACCTCCTTTAACATTATCTTTCTTATCTACCCACTTCTCCATTTTACTATCACACAATGTTTACACACAAAAAATATAACCAGTTTAAATGCCCTACATAAAGTACACTACAGGAATGGTCCTTCTCAAAACCTACTAGGAACAATTTAACTCAAGTCAGTCTGAGCTCCTAAATAGATGGGAATATTTAAGTGCAAATGTCATCTTTATTTATGATGGCATGAAAATGAGTTTTCACTTTTTTGAGAAATATTCAAATGCTTGCCTTATATGCTCCAAAGTACCAGTATTAGCTAGTGTTTGTAGCATAGAAATGATAAACAAGAGTCCAAGATTCACACTCTATTCACCAAAATATAATTTCAAGAAATTCAAGGTTAGACCATTTCTTCCCCATAACTGCTAAGTGTTGAAATGATCCCTAATATTTTTTAGGAATAACAATGCTTTCAAATTAGCTGTCATGGAAGCAATACTGGATGTAAGATTATCACCATTTTTGTTTAGGACCATTTGAAGGCTTTTGCTGAAACCCCCATGTGAAGATGACCCTCCATTCAGGAGTATCATTAACAAAATTTTCAAGATGGCTGCCATGGTGGCCGTACTAAATGTCAGATAAGTACCATTTTCATTTAGGAGCATTCAGCTAAACATTATAAGTCTTCTTGTGAGAACCCTATGTCAATATGAATATCCATCTAGGAGGAGTAGCAATAACATTATTCAAAAAGGCCCGTCAAGGTTTGCACCATTTTCATTTTGAACGAACCAGATCTTTTTAGATAGTAATTTTCATTACTTAAAGCTTTGTCCTAATCCATCAGCATCACTATTTCATTATTGAATGCATTCAGTCATATGTTGTCATGTAACTTGGCTCCATATTTGTAGCTTCTTTGTACAAGATTTCTTATTTCACATGCTGTACACACAGATGTTTGTAAAAAAAAAATTTAATTAAAGGATGTTTTTATATGGAGTCTTGTTAATTCACCTCACATTTTTATTCAACTTTTCCACTGGTGAATTCATTGCTCACAATCTCTGAATTGTCAGTCTCTGAAATGTCCCCTCTCCAGACTGTCTATTCTCCGCAATGTCCATCTCTAAATTGTCTGTCTCTGAAGTGTCCTTTCTCTGAAATGTCATCTTGTAGTTATCTGCTCTGAATTGTCCATCTCTGAACTACTCTAGAACTGGCAGTCATATCGTAAGTCAGATTGGCAAAATATTTTTTTAGTACCGTCTAGACATCATAACAAGTCTTGTGATGAAAACCCCATGTAATTTTGTTTCAGGAAAAGTAATACATGTAATAATACAAATTTTCAAGATGGCTGCCATGGCAGCTATACTTGTTCTCAGATTTGCAGTTTTTGTCTAGGACCAACTAGATATCATAAGAAGTCTTTTAATGTGAACTCCATGTTGATTTGGATATCCTTTCAGAATGAGAAAAAACAATAACAAAATTTTCAAGATGGCCAGTGTTGGCCATAATGAATGTCCAAGCTGCACAGTTTCTTTTTAGGATGAGCTACATCATAAGAAGTTATTAAGTTAAAACCTCATGATGATAGGACCATCTCTATTCATGTGGAGTAACAATGAGCTTTTCAGGATGTCCAGTAGTGGCCATATTTGATGTTTGAGCAGCACCATTTTTATTTAGAACCAACTAGACCATGGGATAAATAAATGCACAAGTAAAGTTTCATGGCAATCCTACCAGTAGTTTAGGAGTAGCAATACAAATCTTGTGCCGACATTCAGATGGACAATGGACAGGCCATCCTAACAGCTCTTCTGGTCTATGACCATAAAGCTAGAAATTACTTCTGGACAAAGAATCAGAATTCTTACAAAAATAATCCAATTATAACAAAATGAAACCAATGAATGGCCTTTAAAGTAAAGCCAGTATCTGCTTTGTAAGAATGGTGCACAATACACATGGTTATCTGATAAAATGAGGTGGTGAACATAGCAAACAGTCAAGGCATGTGTTCTTGATTTTATCTGAAGATTGAACTTTAGCCTGTACAATGTTCATTCCCCTGGGGACTATTTGTCTTTCTCCTGCTTATTTGTAATCTGCCAGCCCAAAATATTTAGAACATTGTAGGGGTCATCTCAAAACTGTTTCATGCCTTTTGTGATAGGTGTTGTATCAAAGGTGGTATCATTTGTAAATAGTGCTTATGCATTGCTGTCCCTTACCTTGGTGGTTTTACTGACCTCCTGCCAGAACCTTGGTAACCATGCCTACTTATTAGCACAGCATTAATATACTACATTTGACACTTACAACCCCCCCCCTTTCCAAAGTGTAAACCATGAGGTTACATAATGATACAATTCATGAATTCATGAAATATGGTAGGGAAATGTTGATATTAATTATCACAAATAACTCTGTGTATCATATGGAGTGAGCATAACCTTGGTGTGAAATCATTAGACCTGAATTCATGACAGGATGTTGTGATGGACCTTTCTGAGATTTGCTCTAAGCACCAACAATGTTTATTTGCACAAAAAATGACTTTCTAATATACCAAAAATTATGAAATTTTACAATCTTATATCTTTATCTTTAAAAGGTAATCTGAAAAATTGGAGCAAAATAGTTGCTTCTGAGATATTTTTTAGACAAGTTTATGGAAACATGTCCCACATTTTGTAACATGATGTAACTACTCACACCAGGTCTAAGCTAACAGCCATAGGCATTTAGATAAGTAGGTGTGGCAAGTATGGATGACTGACATATAATAAAGATCTATTACTTAATGCCTGGAACCTTGACAGGTGTAGTATTCCACACCTGCTCCAATCCCACTGACACAAGGGAGTAGATTAATTGTCTCTACTTCTTAATGTTTTATACAATAACATTCTAATTTTTATTACTTGTTAAAGGGGTTCCTTCCATGGTATTTATGTGTTTGCTTTTCTTTGTTTTTGATATTCAGCATTAAAAATATGATCAAATACCTCTCATATGCTTATAGCCACCCATATCAATGAAGGTGTCTGAAAATTGTTCAAATATACAAGATCTTTTGACTGCTCCAAAGTTTAAAGATCTTCCCAGTCATGTGACATTGTGATGTCAGAGATGGGACAGCTGAAACAATGGCAAGTCAGCCTTGTTGTGAACATTTTATGCCTGAATTGAGTAATTTTGGAAATAAACATGTTTTGGATATGGACTGATATTTTCAAGCATTGGAAATTCAGCAATACCAGTTTGAGCCATTGTCAAATGAACTCCTTGACTTTGACAGCTCTGAAGCTGAGAACTTTGAAGTGACAATACTTTTTGAGCAGGAGCTGATATGCACAGTTTTTTGTATCTTTTACAATAGATATTGTAAAAATACAAGTTTTATTTTTTGTTCCACAGAAAATGAGGTGTGGTGGTGGGAATGTATACAGTAATAGGTTGGATATTCATTACAGTTGCTAATATGCATGTAGGCAATATAATTCTGAATATCTCAGGTTCTGTGTCCGATAATGTAAAATTTGCTTTTAAAATGTGTTTGCATCTGTGTGCAGAGATGTGTGATATGTCTGTGTGTGTCTATATTATTTTTGTTCACTGACAAGTAGTATTCATCATTTGCAATAAAGAGTGCATATAATGCACCATGATAAGTACCTCAAACAATAGCACAATTTTTTCCTTTATATAGTTTTGTGCTTGTACAATAAAATCTGCCAAAGACACCACTGATAGTTCTGCCACCAAAAAGTTGTCTTTCATTGTATGTGGTCTCTCAAAAGAGGCAATTATTTAATATTTAATAACTGAGCCAGGCATTCTTTTAAAACTGGTTTTAAACAACAGGCAGTCTCATAAAATGGGACATTCAGATTATTGATCTATATTACTACTGTGGTACAATCTCTGTATTATTCATTCTATTTTCAATTTTTTCATAGGTGTTTTGTGGTTTCTGTTAGCCCATGGCTGCTGAAAACAAGAGTATCTATTGTCAGGAAGCGGATCCTGTGCAAATGAAAACTCTTGTGGAGTAAAAAGACTGCAGCACCAAAGATGGTGTTTGACACTTTCCCTTCCTTCTTCCAAACCCAATATATCCAATGACTTCAGAGATGCAGCTAAAATAAACAAATTCCTTTGCATGAGGGTCTCAAGGTAGATTAGTTCTTAGCTAATTGCGTTACCCTCTTTAATAAAGTTATTATTATTATTATTATTATTATTATTATTATTATTATTATTACACTTCACAAATCAACACTCTTTGGAGGTTTCATTATTCAAGTTTGCAAGAATGGAGAAATGCCAACAACAAACAGTTAGTATGGTTCACTTGTTACGCAGAAACTAAATAACTGTCACATGAGGTAACCATAATGTTAACCAGTGATTAGACTCTGTGGTGACAGTCATAGATATTGAATATCAGTAATATCAAAGATGAATCACAAAGTTAATCAGAATAAATTAATTACTGACCCCTATACACTTTTGCTAGATCAGTGGTATGCAGCACAGAATGTTGGTATTTGGCATCTGGCATCAACTTCCTACATCAGCAGCTAAGCGCTGCTGCCAGTCACCCGCCTCTGACATCACACGCACTTGGTTTCCAAAGATTAATGAAAATTACGCATAAGAAATGGGCATATTTATTTTGAATGATTTTATAGAAAATGACTGGGTGCTTGATGATCAGACTTTCAGCAAAGTAAAACCTGCCTTTGAATATTTTAAACACCATAGAAGATAGGAAAAAGCAAAAACCTTGGAAGAAACCCTTTAACTAATGACAAGTATTTATTATCAAAGAAAAGGATCACACCTGAACATGGGCCTGTACTGTCTCTGCATTTACATGGAAATAAATAACACAGATGACTGAAATCACTTATGATCAAAACAGAAACAAATCAAGAGTCTCCAGTACAGTGGAAGTTTCACACCAATCCACCAACCTAACCTTCCTGGGCTTAGCCAAAAGGATGAACATGGGACTTAAACTTAAAACAGGTTTAGCCAAAAGGATGAACATGGGACTTAAACTTAAAACAGGTTTAGCAAAGAGGATGAACAGGGGACTTAAACTTAAAACAGGTTTAGCAAAGAGGATGAACAGGGGACTTAAACTTAAAACAGGTTTAGCCAAAAGGATGAACATGGGACTTAAACTTAAAACAGGTTTAGCCAAGAGGATGAACATGGGACTTAAACTTAAAACAGGTTTAGCCAAAAGGATGAACATGGGACTTAAACTTAAAACAGGTTTAGCCAAAAGGATGAACATTCAAATTTGACTCAAAACAGGTGCAATGGGAAGTTAGCTTGTTTTGTTGTTATTAATGGCACTTTTAAGACATTATTGTCTGTATAATACCCAGGAAATAGGAGATAAGTTCTTTTCCAATGGCAAACCAAGGCAGCTGACCACAGCTCAACATGATCTCTAACAACCTCAGTGAGCTAGAATTTCTTCTATCACCCTGGTAAAGGATCTGGGGATGGAAGCATGACCAAACAATAAGCCTGACTTTAAAATGCCTCCTGATTGAGATAACACCAGAGGTATTTTCTGTGTAGTGGAAAGATGTAAAGGTGCACATCCCCAAGTTCAATGGCGATCTAGTTGCAGGATCTTTTGCCATTCCTGGCCAGGCAGTAATCTGCAACTTGAAGTGTTCTTTCTGAAGAAATTGGTTTAAAGTGGAAAGGTTGATTAGAAGCTGAAACTTTCTGCCATATTTGGACACCAGTAAAATCTGAGAATAGAGAAAGAAGTAGTCTGGTAATATTCCACCATCTGAATTGCACCCTTCCAAAGAAGGGTGAGAAAATCTCCCCTTAATTTAGCCAGTTGGGACTAGTGAAAAAAGATGGGGTTCCATGATGGGGAAGGATGTTCCAGGAAACAAAGCCATTAACCACCCTTTAAAGCAGAATGGATCAATACATCATTTGTAATACCCAAACAAATTCTACAAAAGCATCAATCAGGGAGCTTAAAAGAGTAAGATGCTAGAGGAAAGGGTGCAACTCTCCCAAGACCAACTCTCCACACCCTTGGGGATGGAGTTCAATGGCTTTTTCCCATGGCCTCTCCAACAGTTTCATCTAGCTCTACACTTCTTTTTGTTGGCCCAGGATGCATGAGATATTGCAAGCCCATGGCCCGTCATGTCCACCCAACCTTGAAACCAAGGAAGGGACAAACCATGGCACCATGTTGAGGGAGGACTCACCTTCTAGAAAGAGGGGTCCCCATATCCTTTAGGGATTAAATGGAAACATGAGGGAAGATACTAATCCAACCCCCTTCCTCCCAGTCAGGTGAGTACAAACCAACCATGTCTCCCAATCAGGATTAAAACATAAGAATGAGGAGGGAAAGGGATATCGACCTGATCCATGTCCTTGGACAAGTAAACTCAATGACTGGTGGATGACCAGTGACTGGTCTGGTGATAAAGATCTCATGAATGAATGTACATCAGATTTATCTGCTCGAGATTGTTGCTTTTCCCTCTCAAGAAGGTGTGTGTGTTTGTCTGTTTTGGATTTTAATGTACCTTAAAAAAATTTCAGTCATATCGCTACGACATAAATTTCAGTCATATCGTCTTGACAGTTTATAGTGATGTTTAGCACTGAGGCATCATGCCACAGACATGTAGCATCATGTCCCACCCAGTCACATTATCCTGAGACCTGGCCGACCAATCCTAACACTAACCTCTTACAGCTGAGTGCCAAGTCTTTGGTATGACTTGGCCGGCGTTTGAACCCACGACCTCCCGCATCTGAGGCGAACAATCAAACCACTAGGCCACCGGAGCAGTCCCTCTCAGGAAGGTATGATTAACTAATCTCAGTCACCAGGAACACCAACCCTGAGAGGGTGCTGATCATCAAAAATGCAGAAGGCATAACTATTCAATGTATAACTATTACAATAATCCATTTTGGTAAAAACTGGGAACTGTGAATGGCATATTATATGTCTTCCCACTGTTAATAATCCTCTATTTAGATAACTGAAATTTCTCTGCAGAAACTATTTTTCTGTTTTGAGTAACAGTGACCTTGACCTGTGACCTTTCGACCATAAAAATTACAGGGTACTTCCTTATAATGAGTACAAGGTATAAACAAAGTCTGATCCAACTCTCTGATTTAGAACTAATGCCGTTGTGTGTGAAAGTTTTTCTTCTTTCAGTTGAAGTGATCTTGAACTTTGATCTTCTGACCCAAAAATCTAATAGGTATCTTCCTAATATCAATTACAAACTATCCACAAAATATGGTTGAAGTACATGATGTAGAACCCATGTTATTGTGCACAAGCCATTTTTATTCTGTTGGTCTCAGTTACAACAACCTTTCACCATTCAAATCAACAGATGTTTGGTAACTACAGATAAAGGAGTAGTCAAGTTATTGGGTATTAGTCAGAGTGAGTTTGACCCTTGACCTTGTACACTCAAAATTAATTGTTCTTCCTTAACTTGTGTGGAAGCTATCCGTGGTAACTGTAAATTGTGGAAAACATGAGCTATTGTCCAAAAACCATTCTACTTCTTTCAGTCAAGTGACCTAGACCTTTGAGCCAGATTTTAATAGGGTTCTTCCCCTAATGCAAGCCATCCACAACATTTGGGAACTGTGGATGGTGGACAACTTATGGGGAAACCAAACTGGTAATACTGTTCATATATAACATAAAATGCTCTGACTTGTGGCAGGCATATAACTTCCTCAAAACTGGATCCGAATTGATGAAACCTTTAAAAAGGACATCTAAATATAACAGGCAAATGAAATACTAAATGGTATCCAGTATGTGTAAGGGTTGCCAAGGTGTGCTGATTAAAAGCAACATCTCTAGTGAAGATTTATAATGTAGTTAAAAAGACAAACACATAAAAGGCACATTCTTGATCTCTGAGACCTGAGACAATGTATTCACAAAGCTGCAAGTCCAGAGCTGAAACCCAAAATCACTCACCATACAGACCAGATTTAGCTCCTAGTGACTTCTGGCTTTTTCCAAAACTGAAGATTCATTACAGAAACAACTGTGTGAAAGCAAACAAGAACTAAGGGATGCAATCACTCTAGGTCATTACAAATACTGTCATGTGATTGACTACAATTTCATTACATGGGTTAACAAGATGGAAGAAGTGTACAAGTCAAAAGGAAGTTACTTTGAGAAGGACTACTAAAACTGCTGTAATCAGTTAGGTAACTTTTACTTCACACTGTTTATTATAAAACAATTTTATCAACCCTTGTGTCCATACCTGAAATGAAAACAATGACTGCACCTGTTCAAGTAGGATCATATACAGCAGGAGTACCATTTCTGCTTCCATGGTTGCATATTTACTGTGCTTAGCCAGAAAGACATCCTTTGTATAGCTTTGGGATGGCTTCAATTTAGTCATGATTGGTAGCAAACAAAATCATCTTTATGTCAACTTTGCTGAATATGGGAAGTGGCTTTTATAATTTGCTACTCAGTAGCTTCTGTACTTGGTGAAAATCAGCAACCACTGTGTGGGATACTACATTTTGCCAACTCTACCATGGCATACTTCACAAACTTGCAAAGTCAACAGGACAGGAAAAGAAGGTAACTTTGATCTAATTTTACCTGTGGAGACAAGCATCCATCAACACAAATGTTTCCATCAAGTTCCATTCTTCCTATAAACTAAGCTAAATGCAAAAAGTACATGTTGATGTCTATGCCAACAAGAACAACAACAGTGCCCTTTGAGAAGTGATACCAGTATCTCACCTATACTTTGCAGGTGAGACAAAAAGAAGAATAAATTGTATCTTTTTAAATTCACTTCTGTGTTCAAGTGGCTGATACATATTGGTGACCACAACAGCCACTTTAAAAAATGTATGTATGCAATACTTTACCTTTGAGGTATGGTTGTAGGACTGAATGACAGCTGTGTACCACTGGGTAGTTCCCTCAGCTCGATACACTTCAACCCGATAGCCCATCAGTACAGTTGGGGTGGTCAGAAGGATTTTCTGACCATCCTGGTAGTCCAGCCACGATTTAACGGCAGCCTTGATCTCTGGACGCTTCTGGGTGATAGGGTGGCATTTCTCTTCACACTCCTACAAGAGAAAAGTACCTTCATTTTTGTCATGGAGATTTTCTTAAGATAAAGTTAGTCATCCCAAGACAGATGTTGGTCCATACTTGATGGTAGTTTTATGGCATTAAACAAATGTGAGTACAGGACTCCTCTGACAAGTTTACCACCAGCAGATGCCAGCAATCATTTTGAAACATGGCCAACATCTGCAATGGATGATTTGCTCTAGGAACGGAAAAGGAGTCCTGCAAAATCACAAGGGTATATTCTAGAACAGGCGATAGGATTCAAATTAACTTCCCAGCATTCAATTGACTCCATGAAAATCAAGCACAGTATCTGCAAACTCTTTCTTTTACTTTAATAAATCTCCTTTATAATTAGAAAATCCCGATTGCTTCCAAACGAATAGGGGGAATCCCTCACCCCACTCCCCAAACAAATTTTCATTTTCACAAAAGACCCTGTACCACTGATGGTCAAACAACCTCAATGAAACAAATTACATCTTATTCCTTCCTGCATCATGTTGTTAGTAATGTCTGACTCCAAAAAATAAAAACCAAACTGAGTATGCCTCCAAAACAAGAAAAATCAAACTTTTTTCCCCACTAAATACATTGCAGAAACACCATAAATCTTGAGTTAAAGCACAAAACTTCCACATAATACTCCACTAAAAAATTATAAATATACCCTCAGAATGCAATGTCTTGCCTGCTCCACAGAAGCACTATACCCCTCCCCCACAGAATGCAATGATGCATCTGCTCCACTGAAACACTGTAAATAAACCCACAGAATGTGATGTTTTGCCTGCTTCATGGAAGCATTATAAATAGACCCATAGAAAGCAATATCTGGCCTGATCCATGGAGGCATTATAAATACACCCACAGAGTGAAATGTCTTGCCTGCTACACTGATGCATTATAAATAAACCCATAGAATGCAATGTATGGCCTGTTCCTTGGATGCATTATAAATAAACCCACAGATTGCACTGTCTGGGTTGTTCCACAGCTGTGTTATAAATACCCACCAAATGCAATATCTTGGTTGCTCCACAGAAGCATTATAAATAAACTCACAGAATGCAATGTCTGTCCTTTTCACGGATGCATTATAAATAAACTCGCAGAATGTAATGTCTGGGTTGTTCTGTGGATGGGTTATAAATACCCACCAAATGCAATGGTTCGCCTGCTCCAAAGATGTAATGTTTTCTGTTCAGGTGGTGTCATTGTCTAGTAATGGTTTGTTGACAGTGATTTAACAAATCACCAATCCTGGGCTTGGGGAAATAATTTTGCAAGCACAAGGTCCTAGGAGGGGTGAGATGCCATGGCTAATCTTCCATATTCTCATTTTACTCAACAAAGTTCAATTCTCCATTATGCTACTTTCATTTATTTATCCAAGGGGAAATGTACAAGGAGGATTTTAAACTCACCATCTTCATTACATATTATTTTTATGATTTTCACATATTTTAGTATGAAACTTGAAACTTGTGTAACAAACAAAAAGAACAATGTGGCTTCCTTTCTGACAGGTTCTAGACTGATATCATGCAGGCAGAATTGTGACAAGTAACTGATAACTGACATATGCTACACATGCTGAGCACTGTTTAACTCCATGCTTTTTCATGGTAGAAAATAAAATATATGGAGGGGGGGAGAGGGGAGTAACCAGACAAATAAGTAGAAAAGCTTTACTTGGCCAAGTCAATTTGTGTTTGGTGAGGAGAGGTTTTCATGAGCCCTGCTAACCCTCAAATTGTTGACAGTGATACCTAATGACCAACCATCAAACTGAAATGTTATATTTCCATGATTCAGCATTTTTAACAGTTCTGAAGTAAATGAAATCTATGACTTATACAGTAATCAAACACAAGTCACTGTACCAAACCCTATATTAAATGTAGATCATCCCAAGTTTAGTCATTAATTATAATTATTGTGTGACTCCTTATTTTCTTCATGAATTTTACTGTTATTTTCCAAATGTTAAACAATAATAATAATAATAATAATAATAATAATAATAATAATAATAATAATAATAGTAATAATAATAAATGTAGGGATGGGGAAGAAAATTATGCTTTGAAAAGCCTTTCCATACAAAATGGGCTTTGTATAGCCCTTATACACATACAAGATATGTATAGTATGTGATAAAGAGGCCAAATACTTATATAATAACATTTCATCTCACTGTTATATCAAATTGAAAGTTTCATTGCTTTTTCATTTTATCAATTTATGTATTCACAATAGAAATGGCTGTTAAATCTACACTAAATAGTCTCCAATTCTTGTTAAATCTCTGCTTAACCTTTAACAGAAACTTTCCAATTCTTCAAATCTACAACAGCTCTCAAGTCTTTGTGTCAGCATTTTTTTATTCATCAAGACACTCCCAATGACACTCAAACCAGCACACCAAAGTCATTATTCTTCAGCTGACAAGTTTTACCTCCTATTTAAAGCTATTCAAATTAATGGAAAATACATCTAGTTTGCATTCAGCCTACAATAATGTAGTAGTAAAACAAGCAATATGTACAAGTCACAAGACTGGATCTCTTTTTAGTACACCTAGCAATGGGTGAGATCAGTGTTTTCTAAATATATACTGGTACTTTGTTTATACCTCTTCTGACTAAAAAAAAACAACACAACTACTGAAATGGTTGGTTGTTTGCTCTACACACAATGGCCTTCACACATGGCACATAACCTGGAATTTAACAATTACTGAGATTTTCATGGCATTATTTCTGGCCAAATGTGCAACTTCCATTATGTGGAATATGTACACTATTCAAGTAAGCAATTAACACTAGGTTAAAAAATAAATATTCTGCAAGCTAAATATGTACCTTTTTTGTTTCAATAAATCCATTTTTCTTTAAACAGATGGTTGAATTCCACTCCCACTGATCCCAATCAAATTTTATTTTTTTGAAAAGACCTTTGTGTTTGAAAGAAACAAAAAAAATCAAATGTCATGCAGTTGATTCCATATATTCATATTTTGTCTCTATTTATATTGCACGAAGCAAAAAAAAAAATGTGGTTCTGGTTTCACTGAGAAAAACATTAGGCTGGTATAAACCTGGTTTATTCTGTATCTAAATGAAGCAAAAAGTAAAAAAAAAGGTGCTTTGTGTTCTGAATTTAACTTTGATCATAGTTACATCTCTTTATTAATATTTTTCCAAAATTTTTAAAAATATTTTATATTTTATGTTTTATTTTGGGTAGGAAAAATCAGTTGGGTAACTAGAACCACACATACTATTTTATACGGCATGACATTTTTTTCTGTACTATGAAGCTGAATTTAGAATTAGTCTGGTGAACACACATATTCTATTTTATTCATTCACCAGGGCCTGAACTTAAGTTTCTCTTCACTGAACTGTATGATCGCCATAACAGACTTTTATTCATTCCCACTAAATTTCACTGATTCATGCAGTTTTTGCTATTTTTGTGCACCTTGTATTCAGTTCATAATGTACCAGCTGGGCAGGTGTTGATGACTGAAGTGCCCTGCCCACTTTTACTTGCAAGAATGACATTTTTTAAAAAAATTTACAGCACCATGTCTCTTCCAGATAAATATATTCAGTCTATACCATCTTAGCCTCAGTGCACAGTCCAGAACTGTCTTTCAGCAAGCTCAATGTGAAGCATGCAGTAAAAAATGACTTTCCACATCCATGAATCACCTTTCCTGACAAAGAATTACAATATTTACTTACATCCAGGGCATGGGCCAGATAACTGATTTTTAAAGTTTGATGCAAGTGGATAAAATCTATGATGTAGAAAATCAGCAGATCTTGGACCAGATTGGGTCAGTGGGCCATAGGTTACACATGTGGGTACATGCCACCCTAAATAACTGTAGATTTATCAAAATCCTAAAACTCTGCACAGCTTAGGCATTTATTGAACCTGGGACTCTTCCAACAGTTAAATTATGCTTGCCATTGACATAGTAAACAGATAAATAAACCCTGAAAAGGATATCACCATTTCATCAACTAAACATAGGTTAATCTATTACACATGCTATATACAACCATACCTAGACTGCTGTAATGTTATCTGGGGAAACACTACTGACAAATGTCTTAATGGACACATCCCAAAAGCAATGAATAACATTAAAATGTTAACAGTAAGTGAACAAATATTTTTGAGAAAGGCAGTTTCAAAACAATATTGCATCCATTATATCTCAGTGAACTATTTCATGCTAGAAAACAGGCAACAATCTCAATTTAAGATCAATTTCAGCTAACCTTAATACTTTCAGTATTCAGGATCACTAATTTGGAACAGAATCCCAAAGGAAATTAGAGAAAGTACAAATATAAATGCATTTAATTATAACATTTAATAATAATCTAATTCACTTGATGAAAAGTGGAAGAACCTGTTGGATTTGACAAATACAATAAATTCACTAATCTTCCACTTTGTTGTCTCACTCTGTTTGTAATGTATATACACAATGTACCTAGTTGAAGCAAGTTCATTTAAATTTTGTTTATTATGTCTATATATAAATATAGCATATTATCAATGCTTGTGTGTTTGTGTGTGTGTGTGTGTGTGTGTGTGTGTGTGTGTGTATACAACTATGAACATTGATCTAACAGTGCGATGAACTGTTATTATGTAAATACTTTGCCTCTTTATCACATACTATATTGATCTTATATACATAGCCCATTGTGTTGAAGGGCTTTACAAACCATATTTTACTTTCCCATCTTGAAATTTATTATTATTATTATTATGATTATTATTATTATTGGTACATCTGCTTTGATAAAGACTAACAGAAATTTAATGATGCAATGGCTTTTTAAAAACTGATATTTCACTGATATATGTTGATATCGCCATGACATATTTTCAAAATAGCACATGGTGGCTATTCAATGTACTGAGGGTCAGTTATTTTCGTTTAATAACAACTAGACACTGTAAGAACTCTTCTCATGAAAATCCCATGTCCAAACGACTTTCCACTTAAGAAGAGTAGTGAAAACAAGATTTTCAAGATGGCCAAATATTGGACATCAGATCAATACCATTTTAACTTAGGATCCACAAACATAAGGTATCTTTTATTGAAAACCCCATGTTGATCCATTCAAGAGGAGTAGCTGTGAAAGAAGATTTTCAATATGGCTACTGTGGTTGCCATATTGGCTGTCCCAGCACACCATTTTCAATTAGGACCAAGCAGACAATGGGATTAATCAGTGTGCAAAGTTACATGGTAATATTCCAAATGGTTTAGGAGGAACAGCAATAACAAACTTGTGCTAATGGATGGATGGATGGATGGACAGCAGACCATCCGAATAACATTCTTTGTCTATGTCCAGTAGACCTCAATATAAATAATACATCTAAAGTGATGATTAACAATACAGACACCTCTTTCAAGTTAACATTTTTGTTACAAGAAATTAGTTGAACACAACAAAATTGAGTTTTTAGAGTGATTTATTTTTTGTTCTTGGAATCTAAGTATATTATGAAGCAAAGAGGATGGCAACAAAATACAAAATAATGAATAAAATAGTGCACTTGCACCTAAGAATAACACAATGTAATATATACGTAATATTTTAATCCATTCTTAAGAGCCCGCAATATATCTGTGATGACAATGTGGCCTAACAGAAGAGCTACCCACTCATTAACGATATAAATGGCCAAAGTACTGCACCTCTCCCTTGATAACTTGCAAAACCACTTAAAATGTGGGGTCAGGCACGTATCTCATTTAAATATGTAAAATACCCTAAAATTTAGCTCCTATTTGTTGAACATAATGAAAATTGCCAGCAAAACTGATAAATAAACTTTGGCACATCATTTGTTTTATCATTGAAAATGGCAGTTAGTGCCTGGAAATTTGAGTCAGCATTATGAGATTCTTAACTTTTAATAAGTCATATATTTTGTTAAATTTTCTTTTTAAAAAATAATTTTCAGTACACTGTAAATAACAATATTCAGTGACATTATAATCTATGAAAATGTCAGTAATGCCTACAGGTACTGGCACTTAAGAAATAAATACCCCCACGCCAAAAAGAAATAATTAAGTTTTTCACGTGAAATTTATGATTAGTTCTATCTCCTAATTCAGTTTCAGTGCAATCATCACAAATGCATTATGCCCTCTTTTATAAAATGCAAAAAGTGTCAATCGACCATCACAGCTATGTTCAAGAGATTCTATGAGAACCTGATCAAATGACAACTGTGTTTTGATCTCCTATTTCCAGAAGTGTTTGTTGTATTGTTACAATCAATTAAAAGTAGATCTGTGTTTTACTATTACGTTATTTATGTCTTTTGCATAAAATCAAATAATGGGGAGGAAGAAAAAAAGTTAAAACGCACGCAAATCCTACCTGAGTAAGAGCTAGTGGTCACAGTTAAGTGTGTCAACCAGTAACAAATATTATTATGTAGGTAACATAAAGTACCTAACACAAAATGTTTCTTTTTGGGGGTCCTTGTGCATATTTTGTCCTACCATTTACTGAACAATGCCACCTTCATATCTAGCTTATAATATAAATTACATTGGGTTTCTTTTGCATAATTTAGTGATGTTTCTCCTTTCAGTATCGTCAGAATATTCAAACACACATTCACATAACGAGTCAACGAAGCTTATGAAACTCTGCAAAAATAATGCATCTGCACTGCATCACAATAAAAAACCTTGCCTGCTGAAATAAGGGAGACAACTCCCACAAGGCTATTGGTACTGCCAACAAGCTTGTTCCAATTATACACTGCACTGTATGTTCAGGTTTTTATATATATATATATATATATATATATATATATATATATATATATATATATATATCTGAACTGGGTTAACACTAATGTAATATGAAGTATGTAAGAGCATCATTATTAAAAACATTTTCCACTTGAGAAATAACAAATGATCATGGATTAGAAATTCCCAGATGATCATGGATTGGAAATTCCCAGGTTTCAAATATTTTATCTGTCAGGTAGATCATACAACTGTTGAGCTTGAGTCTGAACTGAGACATTATACCAGCCAATCATAAATGATTTTAAATTTTGTAAAAACACTTTCAACTGGCTGAAAGTGGAAACTCAAGTCTCAACCATTGAATTTTACAGTGATTGTCCATTTACTGCAAACAAGCTGTGCCTGAACAAAAATCACAATACTTGCAGGTGACTGACAGTTATTTCCATGTTTATAAATGCTATAGTCTGTTTAAAAATGTACATGTGACTGATTTTTTAAAGTTCTGACCTTTAAAAGGACTCACATTGCTGCTAAGTGTGGAAATAATTCATCATCAAAAGAATAATTAAGGTTGGAAATCTTTTAAGGTTAGGCAATCGGTTGTATTTATCATTAACAGATTATATTAGGCCTCACACTCAGCAAATGTATCTCAGCAAACATCTACATCTCAATACTTTGCACATGGCATTATTAGTTCAGAGAAATAGGTGCTTGCTCAACAATTTCCATTTTTGAATTGGTATGAAAGTGGCCTTGGCCAGTGAAAAATGCCTAGAGCAAACTGCAACTTAGCACAAAATAAGCAATGCCATAACACTTGCAGGCAACTGTCATTCTACAGCTTACTTGTAGTGTTATGCCAATACTGCACATGAACAATGCCTGCCTGAAATTGTATATCATCCGATAGTATTACAGAATCAATGGACATGTGACTGCAAACTTCACTGGAATTTCTACATTTAAAAAAATCCAAATCTGCAAATACTTAATATTTAAGTCTTCATCAAATCCCTCTTATATTTAAAAAATTCTTCCCATTCTTCCAAATGAATGGAAGAAATTCGCCCCAGCTTCAAAGATCTAGAATAGATATGACTAGAATCCATACTGACCTGTCCTGTAATGTTGTTGTTGTTGTTGTTGTTGTAGGGTTTAACACCATTTTTTTCAGCACAAGCTAGGCTATACATGGCGGTCAGTATAAATGGTGGAGGAAGAACCAGGGAAAACCCTGGGAAAGAACCACCAACCCATGAGAAGGTACTGGCAAGCTTTCTCACATACCCACACTGGACGAACCTGAGACCTGAACCCACACACAGATGTGAGATGGCAATGATCTGTAACAGTGAGCACTTTAGACCACTTGGCCACTCAAGGCCCCCTGTACTGTAATACATTCACAAATGTGTAATAGTCTGCCAGGAAAATAAACTAAAAAATGTTTCGCAAAATCCATTCTTCTTTCTGTCACACTGACAGTAACTTTTTACCCCCAATCAACTGAATTCATCCTTTACCCTAGCAGCAAGCCATCCTGAAAAGTTGGTCCAGGTTTGTACAGTAGAACTATTTTTCTGTTTTCTGTCACACTGACCATGACCTTTGACACCAAAAACAATAGGTTTCTTCTTTACCTCATGTGCAAGTTATCCACAAAGCTTGACTGATGTATGTAATGCTGAACTAACATTTCTGTGCAGAAACCATTATATTCTTCAGTCTCAGTGACCTTTCATCTTTTGATTCCAAAGTCAATTGCATTCTTCCTTACCCTAAGTGCAAACTATCCACAAAGTTTGGTAAATGATGTAGAAATCAAGTTAGTGTGCAGAATTCATTTTCTTCTTTCAGTCATAGTGACTTTGACCTTTAACTGTTGATCCTGAGATTGAAACAGTTCCTCCTTGCTCATAAGTGCAAGTTATCCACAAAGTTAAGTACCTATAGATGGTTGAGAATTTTAATTACTGTGCGAAACTATTTTTCTTCTTGCAGTCAAAGTGAACTTGACCTTTCAGCTTAAAGCCCAAAACTGAAAGATTCTTCCTTAACTCAAGTGCAAGCCATCCACAAAGTCTAGTAATTGACAGTGGTGGCCAGCTAGAGTTGTTGTGTAGAAACATAACTGGAAACAGAATGACAGATGGACAGACATTGCAACATGTGTGTGATTTGGATTTTTAACATAGCTTTAACAATTTTTCAGTCATATCGCTACAATGTCTGCATTGTAACAGTTTATTGTGATGTCTAGCACTGGAGCATCATGCCACAGACATGTAGCATCATGTCCCATCCGGTCAAATTATCCTGAAACCAGGCTGACCAGTCCTAATACTAATCTCTTAATGCTAAGTGCCTAGTGAGGCAGCTGCAAGTACCATTTTTATAAGTCTCTGGTATGACCCCCCCAGGGTTCAAACCTGGGACATCCCACATCTGAGGTAGATGCTGTAGCCACTAGGACGCCGGAAAGGTCACATTGCAACATAATACATTCCACCTTATGGCATGTGCATAAAACTAACACTATTAGCCATAATGACCAAAATAATAACAACCAAGCAGAATAGTTGGGCTAACAAAAGCTAGCTGTGATGGGTGACCACAAATGGCCCAGCTCTCTACAATTTGTTTGGTGGGTGATAAACAGAAAACTTTATTAGGAAAACCAAAGTTTGGTGAATATGGAGCCACAATTCTTCTGACTGATGACACAGAATGCTGGAAATCCAAGCCATTCAACATCTCATCAATGTAAATGTGCAGAATAACTTTCACTGAAATGCAATATTCTTCAGCAAAGTTATATTGAGGGAGCAAAGTTAGGAAACTGGCATTTAGGGGTCTTGAATCTTCTAAATGACAATATGGCACACTTGAAGCAAAAGTCAACCTCTCATCAATCCCAAGGTGCATGTTAAATTTTTTTTAATGCAATAATTTTAAATTGAGTTATGCTACAGAAACCAATGCCACAATAAACAGCAATCAGGAGCCACAACTCCTGTAAATGATTTTGTGGCATGCTGGATATCATATTCACTTAATGTGACATTAGTCCGAAGCCTCATTACAAATCTGTTTGAAAACCAACACATTTTGGCAAAGTTATGTTCGCACAAACCAAAATCTGCATGATGAGCAACCAAAGTGCAGTAAATCCTCAAAACAAAACTAGTTCCAGATAACTTGTAATAAGGCTCATATAAGTTTGTGAGATATTTCTCAAACTAAACTGCACCAAACTATGTTGAATGGTTCTTGAGCGCCAGTAACAAGCAACATCTGATGCAAAAGATAACAAGTTAATTGTAAAGGGCCAACATGGAATTGATGGGAAAAAATGAAAGGAAAAAAATCCCCATAAAATGGCACATCTATGACAATGAGGCAATGGACACACCTTGTTGAATGGTTTCTGAACTATGCTTATCGTTAGTAATAATGGGGAAAAGGTCCCAGTCTGCTGAAACTGGACCTGAAAAGATGAAACCTTTGAAGGTGATAGTATTTCCTTCCAAATGGCATCCAATTATGTGTAAAGATTGCAGGACTAGACTGATTGCATGCAAAATCAGATGAAAATATATTAAGTTAATTGTCAGGGGCCAAAACTCTATCCAAAATGGAGTTAATGCATCAAAACCTACAAAAAGCACATTTAGGTCTAAAACAGTGTACACACCAATATGTTGTAAGGTTAATGAGCTATGCTGGTTACAATTCACTGCTGTGGAGATGCAAACTTGATGGAAATTCGGTCATAACTCTCTCAAACTTGAACATAAAAAGATAAAACCTTAAGCAACTGCCTATCAGATGGCATCCAATTGTGTGAAAGGGTTGCAGAGCAATGGTAGTTAAATGAAGTGTGAATAGATGGACAGAATGACTGACAGGTGGAAAATATAATTCATTTTGATGCAGTGGCTTAATTATCTTCTATGCATGCTACCGTCATGATTGCATTCAAAAATATTTTTAAAAAAGATAAAACTAATTAGGTGACAGTTCCTTACCTGAAAATTCTGGATTTCTTTTTCTTCTACGAGACCAAGAAAATGGTCCACTAAAAATTCCACTGGTTTTCTTTTGCAGGAGCTGAGACCAACTTTGTCAACCACTGGACGAAAACACTACAAAAAGAAAAGAAACAAATGTAAATTATCAACGTATTTGGTCTTTACATAGATTAACAAACAATCTTAACTGCTAAACAGTATTTATTATTACAAAAAAATTAGATCTGTTTGTAAAATATTTTCTAAAATTCCAAACTGTTAAAAATTTGACAAATTACTAAAATGGCATATAAATCAATTTGACCATTTACATATGCATAAAAACATGCATACTAAATATCACTTTCCTATCTCAACTGGTCTTCTTTGCTTAATCTAGGAACTCTACGCACAAGGTGGATTTTTTTTTTTTAAAAAGTGGGAAAAAAAATAATGTTTTAACACATTAACCCCTGGAGGTTTTTGTCGTTTTCACCTGAAATGCGAGTAGGAAACATATTTTGGGGGCTATTTCTGAATACATCCTAATACATCGACCTCCAAGAGATTTTTGGTTAACCTAATGCCTAGTTGTATTAGAAACATTGTTTTTCATTGGCTATTTTGCCCGCGCAAGATCAAAAGGGTAAAAGTTGGAGTTCTTTTTCTTTTTTTGCTTACCAGACCTATCTTTTTCGTATCGAGACCACTCTTTATTCCAAATGCCCATCTTATCCTACTTTTTGCAAAGGTTTGCCTGTCTGTGTGCAGTTCAGACCGGTCTGTCTTAGATCTGAGGCCAGAAAGTCTAAAATCCAGACACAAAATCGGATTCCAACCTCGGGCAAATTTTGGGTGGAAAAAACTCTGGTCCAAAAAATTATGTTTTCCCCACTGTATTTTGTAGTGCAACTAGAACATCCAGATTATTTGGTATCATTGTAAAGCTACATCTGTCTACCTTTCTATAATACCACCCACTTTAGTGTATCATACATGACCTTGACACTACAGAGCTTGGAAGTAGGCTACTACCTCCTGCCGCGTAAACGCGGCACCAGGGGTTAATGTGTTAATGGCCTCAAAATCTAATTATGCTCTCAACTAATGACCATGATAAAGAACCGCTCCGGTGGCCTAGTGGTTAGAGCGTCCGCCTCGGATGCAGGAGGTCACGGGTTTGAATCATGGTTGAGTCATACCAAAGACTTTAAAAAATGGTACTAACAGCTGCCTTGCTTGGCGCTCAGCATTAAGAGGTTAGTGTCAGGACTGGTCGGCCTAGTGTCAGGATAATGTGACTGGGTGGAACATCATTCCACATGTCTGAGGCATGATGCCCCAGTGCTAGACATCACTATAAAACTGTCACACTGCAGACATCGTAGAGATGACTGAAAAATTGTTAAAGCTACATTACAAATCTAAATCACACACACACACACACACACACCATGATAAAGATGGTAAAATATCCCAACTTTCAAAACCTAATAATTCTTTGTGCCATCATGATAATACAAATTCAGGACAGACATACAGATTGTTACGTATATGTAATTAAATTGCTTGTTTGTTAGTTTTAAATTCTTTCTATTTTAATTGTTTCATTACATTTTATTATAATGATAATTTTCATGGGATTTGACTATTTTCAGAAAAATCACTTCTGTTTTGACCTGATTTGAATGTAAAAGGTATTACATTATCAGTATTTTTAGCTCACCTTAGTTGAGACATTTTGTAAACACTAAGTGAAAATGATTGGTCATTACCAAGGTCATGTTCAACCCACGTGTTAGTCTGTTGTAAACAGTTTCATTTTTAAATTCATTTCCAGAGTGGGAATCTGATTCTTAGATAGGGCTATTCTTGCTTACGTGATAATTGACATATTTTTTACTGCGCTGTTCGGACAAAGTAAGTGATCATGTGACCCATCATGAGTGTCAAAATGACGTTTTAGTTGGGTTTATTCTCAATCTCAGTGTTTTCTGGTTCAGTTGTATTTTAAACCTTGAGGGCTCAAGAGGTTTCTGTCGTTGATGCCAGCTTGTTCTGAAGTTCATCTATTTTTTGGAATTTAATAATTTATTCTCTAGAAAACTACACATGTGCTCTTTTTTATAAAATTTCTGGGACAAAAGATATTCAGTGGAAATTTATTCTGGAATTCTACACAGAACATTATAAATTGTGTTTCAATGAGGAACTGTTGCCATCAGTACAACGACCTCATCTGACGTCATCGCCTTCCATATTGGAACTTCATAAAGATTCAAACCTGGATTCAATTAGAACTGTTTAGTGATAGGACTTATATTTTTCAGTTCTAGGATTAGTTTTTGGATTATTTTCACAAACTGTAAGTCCTATTTCATATTTTTATCTTGTTTTCTAGGAAAATAAATTATTTTGTTAAATCTTACAAAGCTTGTTGACTTCACTCTTTTCTTTTGTTACTTTTGTACGAGCCTACACATAACATAGATAAACATATAAGGAGCAGCAGAACACTCCTTCTGCCATTATTGTGCAGGCATTGAGAAAAAAAAGGGTCAACCAATGAACCAGCAGCATTTATTTATTAAAACATGCCATTGCAGGCCACACATTTAATGCTATGCAATGTACGAAATGGCATGGACAAAATAATTAACACTACTGCACACTTTAAAGATACAAAGTCCAGTTAGGACAAGTGGGTGCTTTTAATGATGACCAAAGTGTACACGAAATGACCATTGACGCCTGTAGATGACTGCAGTGATAAATAAAATACATGTACGTGTAGATTTTCTTGATATGCATTAGTCTCTTATTTATCAGTGCTGGAAATTCGTTAAAATTTAGAAGTCGGTCATGGAAAAAAATCCGTAACAATTTAATTTATCGTGCTTTTATGCAGTATTATGTATAGATTACAAATCCATTTGTTGTAAAAATGTACACAAGCTGAATTCCCAAAATTTGCTGCTAAAGTTAATTAGTAGATTTTCCAAATTTGCAGACAAAATTACCTGTGTTTGTGTTCTTTCTAAATTTCCAAATAAAGAAATCCAGAGAAAATAAGTACTGACTGACTTAACTGTGTCAAACCAGGAAGTATTATGAAAAACTGTCTGAGATTGCCTTACTACTCATGCCAATTGTTTTCAACACAAATCACAAGCTATCAGATCATCACAAATCCTTCCAAATGACAAGAATGATATACCCTTGAAGCAATCATTGGGGGAAAAAAGATACTTTCATTAGTCTTCAGGGAGAAAGTCATGTTCGTATATTTGTTTAGCTGCTTGTATCCCATAATGCCAATTGGTTTACTGACACACTTGATTTCTGCCATTGTTCTGGCACTTTAATTATTATACATTATAATGGAATGCTGTGTAAATATAACCTGTTCTTCACATACTCTGATTCAGGAAGATTTCATCCTATTACGCCAAATAACTTCAAAATGAAAACTTCAGTTACATTTAATTAAAGTAAATCATAATAAAATGCTTTGTTACCTAACTTCAGTCATTAAACTCAACACTTCCTTTGATATTTCCAACTGATCCTTGGATTATTCCTCTTAGTTTCACTGTTTGAAATGCAAGATATCTCATAAAGATGTACAAATTTCAGTTGTAGACAAGTTTAATAGCAAATTCCTTGTCTAGTAGCATGTTTAAATCTTGTTCAAAATCAGTTACAGCTTCCCTTTACATACCAAGATTTATCATGCCGCGAGTCCCTCAAAGAGCTGATGTTCTACTGTCAGAAAAGAATTTCCAGGAATTAATATCAATATGTTTCTTCCTTTTAACTGCTGAATGTTGAAACCATATGGTGGCCATAATGTATGCAAGATCGGCACCATACTCATTTAGGTCCAACTTAGACATAAAAAGTCTTTTGGACAAAATCAAATGTCCATATGACTATCCATGATTGCAGAGTAGCTATAATAAACTTTTCAAGATGGATGCCATGATGGCCATATTGGATCTTAGATCAGCAACATTTTCATTTAGGACCAACTAGACATCATGAGAAGTCTTTAATGGGTGAATTTTGATGATGCCATCAAATTCAAATATTCCTTGTGTATTTAATCATTTGTGCATCAACATTGCACATAAATACCAAAATCAGCCATTCCTTGACAATTTGTAAGAAATTTCCAAAACCCTTGTTAACTCATAAGCCCCTGGTGCTGGTTTTAAGCATCAGGAGGTAGTACCCTACTTTCGAGCTCTGTAGCATCAAGGTCATTTAACATACATCAAAATGGGTGGTATTAAAGAAAGGTAGACAGATGTAGCTCAACAATAATACCAAATAATCTGACTTTCTAATCGCATTACAAAATACAGAGGGAAAAACATTGTTTGAGACAAATATTTTTCACACCAAAACTCTGTCCATCATTGGAATCGGATTTTGTGTCCGGAGTTTAGACTTTTTGGCCTCAGATCTAAGGCAGGCTGGTCTGAACTGCACACAGACAGGTGAACCTTTGCAAAAAAGTAGGATAAGTTGGGGATTTGGAGTCAAAAGTGGCCATGAAATTGAACTCTGACTTGTACCCTTCTGTATACACGCGAGCAAAATAGCCAATTAAAAATGTTTCTAACACAACTAGGCATCAGGCCAAATGGAAACCACTTGGATGCAGATTTATTTGGATGTATTCAGAAGTAGCCCCCAAAATGTGTTCCCTACTTGCATTTCAGGCAAAAATGACAAAAATCTCCAGGATTAATGAGTTTTAAGTCTAAACCCCATATCGATATAACCATCCATTTAGTAGTAGCAATAACAAGATTTTCAAAATAACTGCAGTGTTGGCCATATTGGAGGTCTGAGGGACACCATTTTCATATACAGGTAAAACCCATTATAACACAATGCTCGGGGTCCAAAAAATAAGATTGCCATATAAGCGGGATCATGTTAACAATTTTTTCAAAAATCTTCCCCAAAGAAAATGCATACTGAAATTTCAATGTCATCAGTTTTAACTAACCTTTTGATCATATATTGTTTGTTTTGTTCACTGGGTTTCATCAGACATAAAATATACTTCAGTTTTGAATTGTATACATGCCAATATGGCTGAAACGATGCACGGTGAAGTTAAGGCAACATTAAACACAGTGCTGGGATTAAAAATCTGCTAGGGACACGAATAATCGGCTTTTCCAAAAGCATGTATTTAGGATGTTAAAAAGAGAGGTCACCTTAAATTAAAAAATGGGAGCCATGCTGCCATCGCATTATAAGTGGAATCGCATTATAACAAATCACGTTATAATATGTTTTACCTGTATCACCAACTAGACCTTAAGATGAATGTGTCAGTCAAGTTTGGTAGCAATCCTCCCAGTAGTATTGAAAACAAACTTGTGCTAATGCATACCAGATAAAAGGCCATCACAGACATAAACTCTTCTGATCAATGTCAAGACAAGCTAAAAATTGGTTACAACCCTGTGGTATAAAACATTAATGTCACTTAGTATTACTAAGCACAAAGAGTTATGTGATGAATATAATATTAAACTCCTGTTTATAGAACTCACTGAATAATACAATATGCCACTCAATGCAAGTAGCTCATTTTACACAGTAAAGCACTTGCTAACTACCAGGCCCATCATCATAACACAGTTTTTATAAGTTTTTTGCTGTCATGGATCCCATTTTATTGTTGTAGTAGCATACATGCCAACCTCTCAAGATGTATAAGCATACTGTTTGCTAATACAAGTGGCAAAAAACCATAATCTGAACAGAAAATGAGTAATGTATATATTAATAAACTAATGTAAGTACCCCTACTTCATTGAGGCTACATCATAGCCAATATATTGCATGCCATAACTACAGTAAACTGTATGAAAAATGGATGTTGTACTACTAACCTGGATCTGCAGGTCAAAATACTTGTCCAAACAATGGGCAAAATCCACATGGATTAGAACCAGAATACAAACACAAAGCATACTGAAAAATTACTTACATTCAACTAGTATCTGCTGAATGATCAAGTGCTTTATTTAATCACTCTCATATTCTTGTTTACAAATTTGAAAAGCAGTGATTTGTCATTTCTCTTACTGGGCATGTTTTGAAGTTGAAAAAGACCCATCTGCTGTAAAAAAGTAAGTTTCACTTAATATCTAGTGCCATTTTCTTCAAATTACAGACTGGTCCACGAACCAACTTGATATTCAATATAATTAATATGCAAGGCAAAGCTCCATATTAAAGAAACCTGTCTGTTTTCATTGGAAAGGGGTCAGATACAGTTCCTATAAATAGAAAATTGGGAAATTACCTGATGGACAAATAAGCTCTTATGCTATTCTTATGCAGCCGTCTATTTTTTAAAAAATATTCAAATTTTTTCATGAGTGGAATAATATATAAATGACAAACACAACTTTTATTGATTTTTAATTTTGAATGTGCCATAAAAGTGTAATAAATATACAGGTGAGCATAAGACATAATCTGGTGAGAAAAAAAAAGCCTAATGATTCAACGAAAAACAATGGTTGCCATGTATGTAGTAGTAAAATTGTGGATAATGATCATTATCCACTGGTATACTAGATGATTCCCATGAAAAGTGTTATAATGATGTGGTGCTGTATCAGTCAACTTATTTCATAAAAATTTCTTATCAAATGAACACTTGTGTAAAATCATCTATAAAATGGGCATTGGAATTGTATTTTAATGTGGGGTGACTTGAGCTGCCATCATATCTATAGGTAAAAGATTTGGACAGACTGCTAATATATTTGCCCTGTATCCTGTGCCCTAGTATGAGCTGCCTGCCGTGGCTCTGTGGTTAGTGTGCCAGACTCACAACCAAAAGAGTGCAGGTTAGAATTCTACCATCGGACCATCCTTGGTCAGCTACTGCAGTGTGTCCTTGGACAAGTTGCTTTACTCCAATTGCATTGGCATTAAATAACCTATTTGTGTTGCTGTACAACACCAAAAACCAAACTGAGTTGCCTGGTATTAACTGACAATTTCACGTGGCAATAGCCCTATGTCCCCATGACTTTGATCATGCAAACAACCACATGTGTATTGCTTGACAGGAGTGAATGGAGGGGTAAGCTGTGCTGTAATTTATTCAGCCAGTAACAAAAGATGATACATGTTTCTTTTACAGTGAAATAAGTGCCTGTTATCAGATTTTGTATTTCATATTGTTTCAATGTTAGTGTAAATCCATGTACAAAACATTACTGTGCTACTGGCAGTTTAAACTGTGAAACCTAACTCAACCTATAAATGTAATAGTCTCCTTAAAGATCATACTTTTTCACTGTTCATAAAGTATTGCCACTTAGCCTTAAACTTCACTAATGAATCAAATATATTGGGGGGGGGGGGCGGATCTTGTTATTTTAAGTAGCTAAACAAATAAAAATTGACAATAAAACCAGTCAGAGATGAAATTAATATAGGTGAAATGCATGGTCAATTAAAATTATGAATGAGCTGGGATAAAAGTTTAATTTGCGATATCTTAAATTGTAATGAAGATAGCTTTCAGCATGAACAAAAACAGTTCATTTACATATATTAATACAGTAGTCCACTATAGTTAACCAACAATGTTGTCCACTACCCGCGTGTGTTTACATCAGCAATTTCAGGCCAGATTCAGATAGGAAACAATCCTGTCCATATCAAGCAACACATATCGGCTATGTCATGCAGAATACATGGCTGTTATGTGGATTTCCAAGAACACAGTGAGGAAGCAAAACTTTTGCTGGTTTGCGCAGGAAATGAACCTGCAATCCTTAGATTGTGAGTCCAAAACTCTACAACTGAACTGCTGCAACTCCCATGATCAAGTAAATACATGTATGGGCCATGCTGATGAACCATTGGAGCCATCAAAAAGCAAAAAAAATAGTGTCTGCTTCTTGAATGCAGAAGCATTTTAACAAAACATATGAACTTGAGCGCAGTGTTAAAAGGGTACAGCAACCCTGTCATAGAATGAATTGTCTTAGTTTAGTAATGATTCAATCAATGTATGAACAAACTCCATAAAGGCATTTAGGAAATATAAGGACAGAGACCATAATACAAATTTTCAATGACTGTCACCTTGACCTCAAGATCAACTGGGCAAAAGTAAGTGGTGCTGAATGAATTGGGTTATCTTTATGATGAATCATCCCCAATATGAAGAAAATTAATCCAGGCGTTTTGGAAAATTAAGCAAATGAAAAATACTTTAACCAAAACCTTCATGCAGTTTTCTATGACTGTGATCTAAACCCATATGTGAAATAGGCAATGCAAAATGAATTATATTAGCTTTTTAATGATTCATTCAGTGTATAACAAGATCCATCAAGGAGTTTAGGAATTGTAAGGACCTGAACCATAATGCAAATTTTCTATGATTGTAACCTTGAGCCCAAGATCAACAGGTCAAAAGCATGTGCCACTCAAAGAATTGACCCATTTCATAATATGCATTTCAGATGAGTTGCAGTTCCTATATTGATTGCTAGAAATCAAAACGAGGCTATCACTGCTGGTGAATGTTTTTTATATTGACTTGGAAGTAGAGGTTGGCATTGGAAAGTCTGAATAATATCATCACATCATGTCCATGTACTTACAGTGTTGATAAACAAACGAGCATTCAGAATATCGTTGTGTCTATTGGAAGTTACCGTATTTACTGCATGTTTTCGGACGGCAAAAAATACTTACTTTTTTTGTTGTCCGAATACATATTAAATTCTTTAATTAGGTGTCTGAAAACAAACAGGGGAAGACAAATTTGTGTTCCCCCCCCCCGTCCATAACGAAGTTACCATTAGCTCACATGATGATGTGCTGCCGTGAAGTAAAACAAGTATTTTGTCTAACACCACGGAAAGGATATCTTACTTGCCTATTTTGTCTATTTGATACATGTCCATCCACCAGAAAACGCAGCCATACATGTATTAGAGCCACGATTGTGTGCATATTTTCCAAAATAACCGCCATATTAGTAATCGTGCAATCCAGTTTAACCCTTTACTAGCCTAATCAGTCATCAATAAAATCTATCTTACAAACGCATGCAAGCTTTATGTCTGTGTAATTAAGATATTAATATAAACTAAAAAAAAATAATTTGGAATTATAATTCTGAAGATATTTATGACAGAAACATTATACTATCGAGAGTAGAAATACCGGTACATGTATGACGGCTTATCTTAGAGCACCAAGGATGAGAGGCTCCACATGGGGTGAGTGTTGTACACACGCCTAGGAAGGGTAAAAATAACAAGCAAGTTGCAATATACGAGTCGTTAATATGTTGGTATTTTTTTAAAATAAAGGTGATCTATTTGTTGTGGTTCTCTCTTCTTTTTGTTTCCCACCTAGCCGAGGGTAGCTTCAAAATGAGTACAGCCTGCCGACTTGAAACAATCGACTGCTCAAAGATTGTTTTGATGCATGTTGGAGATTTCAGGGTGTCTAGGTGATAATTGTTCCTACGATAATTTGTGGGATTTCTTTGACAGGTGTGTTTGGAAATAAAGGGCAGCCATCTGGATTTCGTTAAAAGAGCGCACAATGTACTGAACATGTTGAACCCACAATCAATATTTATCGTCTACAAAGAGGTTTATTACCTGTAGAACAATAGCTACATTTAAACCCGTGGTACATAATGCCTCGGGGATAAGGGGTTTGTTTTGTTACATGGTGCCAATGAATTTACTAATCCATACAGACTCTCTGATGTATTGTTTAATGATATAAAGCAGGGATCATGGTTTCTAATCAAAGCCATAACTGTCACACCTGCGTGAAGTGGTTTCGTGTGTAACAATGTCTACACTGACAACCAATCCATGGAAGTTCGTGATCACATTAAATAATTGGCGACCAAATGTATCGAACTTTGTATCAGTTAAATTAACGGCAAACACACTGTGAATTTTACTTTAGAACGAAGCAGCAGATCTTCTTAGATTGTGTCCAAAAACATAAATTGTAGAAAAAATTATAGTGAAGCAATGTCCAAAAAATTACAAGGCATTTAAATATTATATTTGCCCAAAAAAACAGTGTCTGAAAACAAACAATGTCTGAAAACATGCAGTCAATACGGTATATACATGAAAGTAATCATTTTTGCATTTTCAAATTTGGTGAGATACAAGTACATGTATATATTACACAGTAATCACACAAACGAATTTAAAGAGAGCCCTAGAGAGGACGTTTTGTGATATTGATCTCGAGTCTTATGTAGCACGAGTCATGATAAAATGGTTTCTCTAATCTTTAAGGCTTTTATAGTAAACACTGCTAAACCAGTCATCAGAATTTTACTAATATCATTTTCTATTAAAGTCCTAAATTTGTCAAAAGTTGGATTTTTATATACAAAGGCAAGTAAATATTTTCTTTGTATTTCTCCATATAGCGGACAAACAGTAATCAAATGGAATTCATTTTTTATATTAATGTTAAAAATTTGACACAATCTTTCCTCATAACAAATACTTTCATATCTTCCCATATTACCTCTGATTGGCAAGTTCCCCACTCTACGCATTGTGATTATATAACAAAAATCGCTATATCCTAACAATTCTAGATATCTCTGACTTGTGAATTCCACTCCCTATCAAAACAGTCTCTCCACAGACTAAATCTCATCCTGAAGCTTTTGCCGAAAAATAACTTCATGTCTCTGGCTGAACAATCTAAGAAATGTATTTTCATCATTGACACCCTTAGTACACCGAAAATTGTGAAATCCAAATGTAAATAGAAGCTTTTTAACATTGTTAGCCCAGCAATCACAATCTCCCCCTCTATCTTAACTGTAAATTGTAGTATTGTTTAGGATATCTGTCTTCAGTCATTTTTAGAATTCTTAGCCAATATTTCAAAATACATTTGTATCTTATACACCGCATACTAATTCTTCCAAATTCGTTATATATGAATGCATTTGGAGTAGACTTAGACGTGCCAGGAATATATTTGCAAAATGACAAATGAGCTTTTCAATATCATTGGCATCGTAAAACCCCCAAACCTCAGGCCCATAGCTAAGATGGGAGCCATTTTTGCATCAAACAGATGAAGCAATCCAGTTACAGGTTAATCTGCCAAATTTTGAAAGACTGCTTCAATATATGCATAGTGTTCAGCACCTGCAAGGATAGAGTTTCAGATTGGAATCAATATGTATGCCAATTGGGTAAAATATGCCCTTGGGGAAAATAGAGTAAAAGGCTTTAAGTGTCTCTGGGGTTAACAAAATAGATAAATACATATGGAACAAAGAATAAGGTCAATATTTTATCCAAAATTTCAAAGGTCTATTATTTTAAAATGTGGATAAGATTTTAAATGATACAAACAACAACAAACTTAATCTATGCGTCAAAACAATTACTGATATTTACTTTGATGCAGCAAGCACAACGAAGACGATCAATAGAAAGCAAAACCTAGCTGTGACATATCCAAGAAGAACTGTTAAATGTGAGCCTGGGTTTGACACAGATTGCATTAAACTGCCAAAAGCAAAGCCTTAAGATATCTAAGACAGTTCAGGTTAAAAGGCAGAAGTGAATCTCTTGAAGATTATAAATTCTGTGGAAATATGTACAAATCTCTTACAAGATGCAAGCCAAAGCAATATGAATTAAAACAATAATACAGCCTTATATCTGAATTATACTCTAAAAAATATACAACTTTACTGGTGCCTTGTGAAGAACCCAAGTGCTGATGTATAAACACTGTCATATCTGCAACTTGGTATGAATATTTTTCAGAATTATTAATTGTTCCAGTTCTGTTGACCTTATACAAGAAAATGAAAATATTCTACTAATTTATGAGACTTTAGATAGAACAATCACTGAAGAGAATGTTTGCCTAACACGGAGTAAGCTGAAATATGTCAAAGCTGGGGCATGTACAGGCAACATAATAGCACCATTATTAACAATATTATTTCATCAACTATTTGATGTTGGATATTATGCAGAATATTGGTCAATGTCTATCATCACACCAATTTTGAAGACAGGGGATGCAAATGAACCCTCCAATTACAGACACATTAGTCTACTACCTGTACTAAGCAAAGTGTTTACATCAATTTTAAATAATAGGATAAATGAATAGGTGGATGAAAACGAATTACTGGGCGAAATGAAAGCAGGATTTACAGCAGGTTACTGTACAGCAGATAAAATATTTATATTATGTACATTAATTTGTATATATTTAAGAAAACATAGGGGTAGATTCAATGCAGTATTTATTGACTATGAAAAAGCTTTTGATAGGAGAGAGAGAGATGTCTACTGTACCAAAAGCTTGTTAGTGACAATATTAATAGGAACATGTTAAGAATCATTAAGGCAATTTATAATGATGTAAAAGCATGCTTTAAGTCCAACAATCTTATTATCAATGTGTTTAATTGCCCTTTGGGCATATGCCAAGGTTGTGTTTATCTCCTTTACTCTTTTCTTTATTTCTGAACAATTTGAAACCCTTTCTAGCTGAAGGAAACAGGGGAGTGTTGGAAGAAACCTCAGAACTATATTTACTGTTGTATGCAGACGACTTTATTGTCTTTGCTGACACTGCTCATCAGTTGCAAAATATGCTCAACGGGAGGCACACATATTGCCTGAACTGGAAATTGAAAGTGAATGTGGAAGAAACAGGAGTGGTTGTATTTCACAGAGGTGGCTATCTCAGAAGTTATGAAAAATGGTAATATGGCCATAGAGAGGTAAAGACTGAATCATATTATAAGTGTTTATAATAATAATAATAATAATAATAATAATAATAATAATCAACCTATTCCATAATGGTTTTAGAAAATGCAAACAAAAAACACACACACAGACAAGCAAATAAAATATATCTCTTACTTTGTTACTAAAAGTTTGTTTTTGACTACATTTTATCTTATATTTCACTAAACCAATTTAAGCAGGTTCTTTCAAACTTATAATAATATCTGTCACTATCCTTGCAGATTCAGAAGGTAACAGCCCCCCACCCCACCTTACTGTCAAGCTTAAAGTTTAAATAAAATTTTCCTTCATCCCATTAGTCCAATACCACTGTACATATTTTAGTCTGTAGTGAAATTTACTGGTCTATGATGAATGGAATAATGTTGTTTCAAACCCTAAAAATGTCTACATAACCCATTTTCCGAATCTGGATCTATGAATGACAATTATCAAAACAATTTTAATTTAAAATAACATTATTCTAAACTTTTGGTATTTTAATTAAAATAACATTATTTTATAGCTTGGTATTTTAATTAAAATAAACTTCATTCTACAGTTTTTTATTTTAATTAAAATAACATTATTCTATAGTTTGGTATTTTCATTAAAACATTATTCTATAGCTTGGTATTTTAATTAAAATAACATTATTCAATAGTTTTTGGTACTTTAATTAAAATAACATTATTCTATAATTTGATATTTTAATTAAAATATTATTATTCTTAAGTTTTAATTAAAATAACATTACTGTTTTGGTATTTTAATTAAAACATCATTATTCTATAGTCTTGGATTTTTTAAAAAATAGTATTATTTGATAGTTTTGGTATTTTAATTAAAATAACATTATTCTATTGTTTTTGTGTTTTAATTCTAAGAACATTATTCTGTTGTTCTGGCATTTTAAACCAAATAACATTATTGTTTTGGTATTTTAATTCAAATAATATTATTCTTAAGTTTTGGTAGTTTAATTAAAATAACATTACTGTTTCGGTATTTTAACTAAAATAACATTATTCTTTTGTTTTGGTAATTTTTTTCTTGGATACAATCACTTTTCACCTACACAAATAAGGTATCTGTCCCTTGAAACTTTAATCTCATTTACATGCCTTGCAGCAAAAAATGCAAAAGCAATTTCTTTTCAAAATTTGTTCCTTTCATAACTTCTTTCGTTTTTTTCTATTAAACAAACATAAATCTGATGGAAATTCATTTCTGATATCCAGTCCATTCAGCATGTTAGATAGCAGATTGTGGAATATTGTATATCAACATTACAATTACACCTATTGTTTTAACTGCAAGGCTTCTCTTTTCCTGCAAATTAGGGCATAGGTGCACAATACTAGATGGCCGTTTGTATGCTAACACTATTACTGTTCAGACTGAAGATTTATTATAATTGTTTGATGGTTAAACAATGTAAATCCTCTAGGCTATAATCAATATGCTTCTCACGTACTGTCATTCTGGATTGTTTGTAAATCTCCTAGCAGTGAGCGGCTGGTTTTGGAATTTCAAGACAACCCGAGAGCATTATTTTCAGGTATTGTGAAACTGGTCCATTGCCTTTGCTAAATAATTCATGCAATATATAAACAAAATCTATTAAGGGGTTTAAGAAACACAAATAAAGGTACTTCAGCCTAAACCTTAATGCAAATTTTCAGGACAGGAACTTTGACTCCAAAATAAAAATGGGCAACCAATCATAGAATAAATTCTCTCAGCTTCATAATAATTCAAACCGAAAATGCTGAAAATCTATCACAGGGTTTTGGAAATATATGCAAATTAAAAACTGGAACCAAAATCTTAATGTACTGACAACAATGGTACTGTTACTGCCACTGCCATCTTCGAAGCGACTCCTATGTTTAACTTCCCACTAATGTGGGCTCAAGCATAAAAAAGCATATTAGGTATACCGATAAATTACTAAATGTTTATTTTTAGTTAGAAATCAGATGACATACTGCAGTTGTTTTTTTTTTTTTTAATTATGTCATGGTTATTGAAAAGAAAAGAGAAGAAAAAATACATTCATATACACTGACATGTGCCAAGATCTACAACTATCATTAAAAAAAAGCAAAACCCAACCTTGTGCACATAAGCACAAGAAATAACAAGCTATGAATATCATGTTTTGTTTGTAAACAAAAGCATTCACTCCTACTAGGAAGCTTTGGTACTATTATTTTGAGGTAACTGTTACATCATTTTCAGAATCTTTACAGCTGAGTGTCACTTGAGCCATGACCTGTTTTGGATTTGACAAGGCAATACATATCTGTCGTCAACTGCTTTACAAGAGTAAACAAATTTACTTCATTTTTTCTTCAGGGCTTGTGTTAACCTGAAAAGGTCTATAACATTCTAAAATTGTTATCTAGTCATGGATGAGTGCCATCCATTTGAAAACCTGAAATACCCTGTACGTCAACTGTAAAATGTATGTATAATGCAAGAATGCCATTGAAACGTATTCCAGCTAGAATACTGTATATAACTGCATACAAGCGGAATCCAATGGCAAACGACCTAGTCCTTAATCTGCCACCACATTAAAACAGGTTCCAATTTGCAGGGTAAATACAGACAGGCTTTATTTTGGCCAAAATGCTCTTTTCATAAGGTTTTGATAGAGACTGGTAGACTTGTAATATAAATCAATGAATGTGTAACTTTTGTGAAAGTCGCCCAGTTGAAGATGAATTTCAAATGGTGATGCACTGCCAATGATGGTTTCAGACATGAACTTTTAGCAAATTAATACATCTAAAGTATACGCATTTGTAAATGTTATGTTTAGTGTGAGCTGTGGTTCTTGTTGTGTACTTAACACCATTTTTCAGCACATTACAGACTTAACATGGCAGCCAGTATAACCCCGGGGATGAACCAATGACCCAAGGGCAAGCTTTCTCACACCCATGCAGATAAAGTTGAGATAAAAGTGATTGGTAAAGGCAAGCATTTAGACCACTCTGCCACCTGGGTAGCTCAGCTGGTAAAATGCTGGATTGTTAATTCAAGCATTGCAGGTTTAGTATCCATCCAGCTATCTCAGTGTATCCTTGGGAAAGGCACTTAGATTCCATTTCCCCAGCAATATGTTAAAAATGCCATTAAAACCAACAAAACAAGCTGTTCCTAAGTCCCACATATTTGTAATTTATCAAATTTACATAGCATGATAGTTACATGATAACTGATACATTACATTTCCAAAGACCAGACTTAAATCTTTCAACATGTTTATGAAATCTGAGCTTGTACAGAATAAACTGTCAAAGCCTGAACTTGTTCATCATGTGTAGAAATTTGCAGTACAATGCACATCCTGATACACAATGAATTAAATGATGTATATAAAAATATAACTCTCCCTTATTATAATGCAGTACACTGGGGTCTATAACACAATCAATTAAATGATGCATATTACAATACAGCTCTCCCTTAGTGTAATGCAGTACACTGGGGTCTATAACACAATCAAAAGATGCAAACGACAATAGTTTTCCCTTAGTATAACACATTGCTCTGGGTCTATAACACAAAACATTTCTCCCTTATTATAATGCCTTATTATAATGCAGTACACTGGGGTCTATAACACAATCAATTAAATGATGCATATGACAATATAGCTCTCCCTTATTATAATGCAGTACACTCAGGGACTTATAACAAAAACAACTAAAAGATGCATACAACAATATAACTTTCCATTATAATAATGCTCTACACCGGGCTTATATCAATTAAAAGATGCATATGACAATTGTTTTCCCTTATTATAACACACTGCTCTGGAGTCTATTAACACATCTCTCCCTTATTATAATGCAGTACACTGGGGTATATAAAACAATTAAACGATGCATATGATAATACAGATCTCCACAGCACACTGAGGTCTATAACACAATAAATTAAATGATGCATAAGACAATATAGCTCCCCCTTGTTATAATGCAGTATACTGGGGTCTATAACACAATTAAATGATGCACATGACAATACTGATCTCCCTGATTATAATGCAGTAGGCTGGGGTCTATAACATAAATGATGCATATGACAATACAGTTCTAACTTACTATAATGCAATGAACTGGAGTCTAACACAATTAAATGATGAATATAACAATACATCTCTCCCTTACTATAATTCAGTACAACTAGGTCTATAACACAATATGATGCATATGACAATAATGACCTCCCTTATTATAATGCAGTACACTGGGGTTTATAACACCAATGATGCATGTTACCATACAGCTCTCCCTTGTTATAATGCAGTACACTGGGGTTTATAACACCAATGATGCATGTGACAATACAGCTCTCCCTTATTATAATGCAGCACACTGGGGTCTATAACACAAATAATGCATATGACAATACAGCTCTCCCTTATTATAATGCTTTACTCTGAGGTCTATAACACAATATGATGCATATGACAATACTGATCTCCCTTATTATAATGCAGTGCACTGAGGTCTATAACACAATTAAATCATGCATATGACAATATAACTCACCCTTACACTGAAGTCTATAACATAATCAATTAAATGATGAATATGACAATAAATCTCTCATTTATTACAACCCAGTAAATTGGGGTCCATAACACAAGCAATCAAATGACACATATGACAATACAGACCTCTTACATTATATTGCAGTACAATGGCATCTATAACTGCTGACTGCATTAGATACCAAACCACAGCATAGCAAGAATGATTGAAAATTTTATGAATGCAGGCTAAAGGTGAGGGGGTGCTAGCAGGGAGAGGAGGGGGGGGGAATAGATAAATAAATTTCAAATAGTAATCATGCTAGTTTAGTATACTTACTCATTTCATGGAATTTGTGCACTTGATTTTGTCAAATAATAATACTTTCAAAAGGAAGTAAAAGATGCAATACTAATCTTCCTTTTGTTTCCTTTCAACCCATATTGTCATACAATTGATAAACCAATTCAAGTCCAATGGTTTAATTTTGGTCACAGGGTCCATAGTGGTACTGTTTTATCCTGAATCACACTGGTCAAAGGGTATATAGTGGTACCATGTAATATCCTAAATAGTGTTATAATGAAGGATGTTATAAAGAGTTTTGAATCCTTAACACAGTCCATAGTGGTACCATGTAAATATCATTATAATGAGGGATGTTATAAAGAGAACTTTGCACAAGTTTCAAAACCTTGATACAATGTACATGGTGATATTTAACTTGTGTTATATACACATCACAATGAAGCTAATGAAGTCATGGAAAAATATTTTGGTGACCAATGCTACTGTAAATTTCCAGCCACCAGCCTGGTACATCACTGTCTGCCCAATGACACACTCTAGTACATCATTTTATGTTATTTGGATATTATATGCAATTATCTGTCATAGAAGAGGAGAAAATATTAATTTTTGGTTTTTGGCAATTTCTATTTCCTATATTTATCATGATATGTGACGTTTTATCAATTGTTTTAGATAAAAATCATCTCAATTTTGATGAACTGCATCACAATGAATCAGCTATTGTTGACTTCAGCAAATACATACATATAAGGGAAGAAATATTTTAAAACTGATGTCCATTAGTGAATCATTACATGCTTCTCAAAGAGAGATATTGTATGTATGCAGACCCTCAGCTGATCAACTTGAATTATAGGCTCTTTCTTACTAGTTGAAATATAGTAATGTCCGTAACTTTTCATACAATTTTTGTAAACTATTTCGGGGGGTGTAAAAATAATTTTTAAAAAATGTTAAAATTTGTAACACATAAACTTTGCAAAGTTTCATAAGAACAAAGTTTACTGTACCAAAAAATAGAGGACAAGCAATAAATATGTTCCTTGTTTGATGGTGTACTACATAATTACAGGGTGAAAAACTATTACATATTTATACAGTATGGTATGTTGCCATTCTTTTTCTGCTTTGCAGAGTGTGCATAATTGTATTTGATATTGTGTTATGAATCATCTCTGATAATATTTCATTAAAAAAAAAATCCATGCTCATCAATCTTAAGAACTAAGCCAGTTGCCACACGAAGAAAAACTGAAGCATCCTCCAAATGCCTAAAATGCAGAAGAATAAAAAATAAAAAATGACTCACACAACTGTAGCTGATCTCCTGTGTAATTGCGTATTGATTAGACCTGGTATCTAGGCAACTGTAGCAACTCAAAATCCTAATTATGCTAGCATTTGAATTTCTGGGGGCGTGTGTGTGTGTGTGTGTGTGTGTGTGTGTAATTTAGATTTTTAATGTAGCTTTAACAATTTAACAATTTCTGGAGGCCTTTTCAATTCTAACAATAATCCAAACTTCCATGAGCAATGGAATCAACTCTGGAAAATTTTCAAATGGCAAGAAAATTCAGTGAATTCTGTGATTTGCTGACCAAAACAACAAAAAAAGCTGCATCAAGAAATACGTGAAAGATTGTTAGTCAATGTCTCTATAAACTCAATGCTGTTTTGAAATGGAATGAAGAAAAGCTAGAAGAAGGAAACTATATCTGAAAGTGATTTAGTTTTTAAAGTAGAAAAATATGGCTATTTGCAAGCTTTAGTCTAGTTAGTAATGGCTTTGATGATGTTAATGTTCTGAAAACACTCAGCCTTTTACGTCACTTAACATTTTATTCTGTAAGAGATCAGTTAGATATTGTACAATTCTACGTAAAGTAATATTTCATGTACTATTTGTTCTCTGCATGGAATCAAAGTTAACTGGGTAAAGAAACAAATCTTTGCTCCAGAACTTTATAAAGGGCATATAAAATGAGAGAAGGCTGAATGCAAAGGATTTGTTTTAAGATATATATCTGCAATGAATTGCAAGGTTAATTTTTCACAATCTCATTCTCTACCTTCACTGATAATATCCCGGTTAAAGATTGTTAACACCTTCATCACTTTGAGATGCCCCCTACCAAACAGCAATATGCTTGTTCCAGGGCATATCTTACATCCACAACAAAGTTACAACCTTGAGGTTGTGAGCATGTACATTCTGCTATATATTCAGACCTACAGCTAGATGATCAGGCAAGTGACTGAAGGGAAACAAGGTACTGTTCAGGCACCAGCATCGGCCAACCTTACTTGTCTTGGTTTTTGTTTGTTTTTTGTTGCATTTTTCTTTATTGTTTGCTGTTTTTTGGTTGTTTTTAAAATACAGTAAAACAAATTCTTTTAGTTGTTGTTCCCTCCGATTTCCACCGGTGTTAAATATCTGGACAGTTATGTTGGGTGTTAGAAGGTTGTTGTTGTTGTTGTTGTCGGGTTTAACGCCATTTTTCAGCACAACATAGGCTATACATGGCGGCCAGTATTAATGGTGGCGAAAGAACCCGGGAAAACCCAGGAAAGAACCACCGACCCACAAGAAGATACTGGCAAGCTTTCTCACATACCCACACTGGCTGAATCCGAGACCCTAACCCACGCAGACAGAGGTGTTAGAAAGTCAGAGCGAAAGTTGACTATGCCAAAAACTGCAGAAACTGTAATGGTACATAGTAGTAACCTACTTACTACCAGTTCTAGTCAACTGACTTGACAAACTCCTACAGACTTGAAATCAGTAGGAATATAATTTTCTCAAATATGACAATTAAAACATATTTTGTCTCTTTAATGTTCCAGACACCTACATCAATCCTACTATTTTTAAATATACATGGTAATATAAGCTCTCTTAGTCCTATTCCACCCCGTTTTAAATATTTTGAGTTATTTTGGGGTGGGGGTCAGAATGAATGTTGGAACTTGCTGAAACCACATGCTAGTGGCTATGGGTAAAATCATACACCTCTGCTGTGTATTGACATGATTCACAATACACATCCTACAATATGATACAGTACTGTTACACATCAGATTGGATGGTCTTTTCATCTTTAGGAGGTCTGTTAGTGGTGGAGTGGTGCCATTTTATGTGTCAACATATTGGTTGTAATTCTAGTAAGCAGATTCTGATTTTTTAAAATCCTGTTGGCATGTTATGTTGCTGATTAAGTATCAGGTTTAAAGGAGACATTACGAACTTGTTTCCCATTAATAACAACAATAATGACTTTATTTAATGAGGGTAACACAATTAACTAAAAACTAATCTACCCTGAGGCCCTCATACAAAGGAATTTATTTATTTTAGCTGCATCTCTGAAGCCACTGGATATATTGGGTTTGAAAGAAGGAAACAGAGTGGGCATTTCTAATCTCAACTGGAATACTATTCCAGAGCAAAGTTCCAGAGTATTGGACACTTTTTTTAAAAATAATTCCTTATTTGGTTTGGGATTTTTATACTGTTTGGTAGACATGGATCACAGGTGGGGAGTATTGCCAGGTAGCCTATACTGGAATAGTGATTGTAAATATTCAGGAGCACTATTATTGGATATCCTTTACATTAATTTGACTTTTCTCAATGAATTTGTTCTTTAACAGGTAATATTTTTAACTTGCCAGCTAAATTTTCCTTGCTTTCTTTCTGGATTGACATCAGCCCAAATGCTCTTTTTCGAAGATGTGCCAGCTTTGCTATGTTTTTATCATTTGAATTACCCCATACTGTATTACAGTATTTACCATTTAAATACTTTACACATGCTACTTTAGCATGAAATTTCTCTGTTGCATAATCAGAAACTTAACTGCTTTGTATCAAAATTGACCTAGTTTGGATGCCAATACTTCTGGTATGTCAGGCAGTAAATGAGCCACAATAGTTTGGTGGTTATTGTTTTAGTCTGGACTTGAACAAGCATTGATTATTGTTGTTGTTATAGGGTTTAACGCCATTTTTCAGCACAAGATAGGCTATACATGGTGGAGGAAGAACCCAGGGAAACCTGGAAAGAACCACTGACCCATGAGAAGGTACCGGCAAGTTTTCTCACACACCCACATTGGCCGAGCCCGAGACTCGAACCCATGCAGACAGAGGTGAGATGGCAGTGATCCGTAACGGTGAGCGCTTTTGACCACTCTGCCACTGGGGGCCCTGCATTGATTATTGAAAATGTGCTTGTTTCAAATTCCAAACTACATGTATACGAAAGAAACAATCCAGTCCTTTTCCAAGAATTGGAAACAAACAACTTTGGACTATTTAAAACTAAAACCTGTATCAGCAATGATTCATATTTTTTAACCATGAATAAAACAGAAAACAGAAAAGTTGGAGAAAATTAACCTTTATATTCTTTTAATATTCTACAAGGCCTAGTATAGAACTCAAATTCAGATAAGAAATTTCCCCTCCATGGTGAAGAGGGGGAGGTTCCTGAATATGGGGGATTTAATGAAGAAAGAGAGGAAGGTTTTGAAAATTGAACGTGTGGTTTGCACGCTTTCGATTTATTTTTCGGGCACAATTTTTTAGAAATTAATACAAATCCTAAGTCCCTCAAGCAAGTCCTATGGCAGACCAGTGCTTTCGCTTGCTAAGGTTACAGACGGAATGTGTCATTTGAAATGAAAGCTTTTTTTTTTTTTACCCCTGAGCCATACACAACTTGGAATGAAAGTTAAAAAAACCCCCATAATTATTAATTAACCTGCAAACACTGTCAGTACAAAACCCAGAGTTGGTACAAAGGCTCTGGGGATATTCTGTCGTTTGCTGGTAATAAGACTGTAAATAAAATGTAACTGAACAGACTACTTGATTATTAAAAATGTGCTTGTCTCTCAATCTACTTCATTACATAAAATATGCATGTTTCTAATTTTAATTAATTATTGAAAATGTGCAAGTCTTTCAGCCTACTTGATTACATAAAATGTGCTTGTTTCTAAATGTACTTAATTACTGAAACTGTGCTTGTTTCTAATTGTACTTATTTACTGAAAATGTGCTTGTTTCTAATTGTACTTATTTCATTAACTGTACATGTACTTGATTATAGAAAATGTAGTTGTCTCTAATTCTACTTGACAACAGAAAATGTGATTGCTTGTAATTCTACCTGATTACTGAAACTGTGCTTGTCTCTCATTCATCTGGATTACATATGTGCTTGTTTCTAATTCTACTTAATTATTGAAAATGTGCTTGTCTCTAATTCTAGCCTGACAAATGAAAATGTGCTTGTTCCTAATTGCATTTGATTATAGAAAATGTGCTTGTCCCTAATTGTATTTGATTATAGAAAATGTGCTTGTCCCTAACTGTATTTGATAATAGAAAATGTGCTTGTCCCTAATTGTACTTGATTATAGAAAATGTGCTTGTCCCTAATTTTACTTGATTATAGAAAATGTGCTTGCCCCTAACTGTAATTGATTATAGAAAATGTGCTTGTCCCTAATTGTAGTTGATTATAGAAAATGTGCTTGTCCCTAATTGTATTTGATTATAGAAAATGTGCTTGTCCCTAATTGTACTTGATTGTAGAAAATGTGCTTGTCCCTAACTGTACTTGATTACAGAAAGTGTCTCTAATTCTTCTTGACAACAGAAAATGCGTTAGTCTTGATGTCTACTTGACTATTGAAAATGTACTTGTTTCTAAATGTACTTGATTACTGAAAATATGCTTGCTTCTGACTGTACTTCATTACAGAAAATGTGTTTGTTTATAATTGTACTTGATTATAGCAAATGTGCTTGTCTCTAACTGTACTTATTATAGAAAAATGTTATTGTCTCTCAGTCTGTTTGACTTCAGTAAATGTGCTTGTTTCTAATTCTACTTGATTATTGAAAATGTGTTTGTCCCTTAATCTGAAATGGCTTTAAAGTTATATACAGAAGGGAGAGAGTGATGGAAATCTTAAAATATTGCGATGTGACCTTGATTTTGATGCCAGGACATCCAACGTGGTATGCAGCACACATTATAATGATGATGTACAAGGATATTTAATGTCATTCCTTCATCACAAATGGTTTAAAGCTACTGAGCATAAATGAAGGTGTGACAGGATGGATGGAAATACAGATACTACAACAAAACCTCAACACAACTTTCTATGACTGTGTCTTTGACTCTAAGATCAAAGGGTGTGGTAGAAGTGGGTCATGCCAAGCATGGCATGACTCTTCCAAGAGGTTTTGTTTGAAACATATGCAAATAAAAACCTTCAGCAAGAATCCTTAGCGAACTGTTGCAGTTGAACTTGACCTGGCCAGCACTAGAAAACTGACTGCTGTGTCTAGCTTTCCCACAAATGTGAACTTGATGTGACCAGCATTAGAAAACTTACTCAATAATAAACTCACACTGATTGTATCATAAACAATGTTCCCATCACATGTACCAACATTAAATAAGTTGATTATCTTTTGTTTACATTTGGAACTATCCCCTTTCGAACTGCTTTTTCTTTCCCAATGTGGTTGCACCATGTAAAATTCATTTTTGTCCCCTATCTGAGACTTATTTAATAGTGTTAAGCTTAACAAGACCATAAACATGCTCTGTTGTGCTTCTAAGTTCCAAGAAAATCATGTTCTCCTATAGAGATTTTAGCTGTTGCTTCCTTCCCACACGGCTAGAACTGAGATGTGTGGGTTTCAAAATGCTTTTTAAAATTTTAAAGAAAAAAGAAGGGTATGCTTAATAAGGCATGTTCCAGTAGTATGATTAATATGGTAGGTGCTAAAACCTTGCCAGAGAAATATAGCTAAGTTGCCACAAAACTGCAATCTTATGAGATCCTGACATTTTCCAGGTTAGACCCATTTCCCTCTGTTATCTCCTTGTAATGAGGCCATGTTTTCTTGATGACTACTTTCTGCTGAGATAATGGGCCAACCACTTATATCAGAAGGGGGGGGGGGCTGAGAATTTTTGGAAAAACTTTAAGAAAAAAACCATTTTGCTCAAGAACTATATCCATTATACTGTACTTTTTATATAAAAAAAAGTCCCATCCCCCCACCAACACAATGAAATGGGTGGTCTCTAATGAGATTGTCAGCAAGCAACTATGCCATGAGCATGTAACTAGGTGCAAACCCTGGAAAGTGCTTGGACTCTAAATTGACTCTAAAATATGTAAAGCCACCAGTATCTGACACAATATTATTGTTTTTTTTTTCAGCATTTATATACTAACATATAACAGAACTGGAATTATAACAACAATTAATAGTCCGATGTCAAGTCCTGGTTTCAATTCATTTGTTTCAAAAGAAAAACCCTAAATACACCATAATGTGACAAAAAACAGTCAAGTATGTGGACAAAATGAAAACCAAAACACCAGAATACATTTATAAAATTAACAGAAATTCTATGGCAAAAACTGAAGGGGAGTGAAAATTGGAGACTTTTGGCTTTATGCTTTTCGCTTCAATACAATGCCAAAAAGCAAAAACTTGAATCACCTTCAATAGGCACACTAAATATGGCATGTACAAATTCTAACTAAATCAGCTATCTATTTTCACATCAATGTTGCGAATCTGAGATTTTACATGGGAATAGGGAGTAGTATTTTAAACACACATGAAAGTTCATGAACTTCCATTTTCTTGTTTGTAATAATGCCAAATTACAAATCAATACCCTATTAACTGTGCTGTACTGTGGCCTTGCACATGAATCCTGGTTGTGTATAGCAATGGCAGTGTGTGTGTGTGTGTGTGTGTGTGTAGTAAAAACATTGAGAAAAAGACTCCATTTAATTGTTTCAGAGATTAGAAATGTCCTTACATGAACTTATTATGGAATTTGCCCCTTCCTCAATCAAGTACCATTCATGTCAGAGGACATTGGTACAAAACATTTCTGCTTGATAAACAATTGTGTAATTTCTTCCATAACAATAACAGCATTAGGTGCTTTTGTCTTCAAAAAGAATACAGTATGTAAAGAGATAAGAGGCACAGAATTGGGTATATAAAATGAGTTTACTGAAGAAAAAATAATTATGTTGACTTTTCTCAGGGAACTGATAGTACTTTCATGATCCAACAAGTCATGATCTACATAAAATGGTATAACTTATGCAAACGCTAATATTAAGCTACCAATAAAACTCACTTATAATTCAAGTCGGACACTGCAAATACAGACCAAGATCATACAGCAGATCAGGATCTATGATTTTTGTTCTACTAGGCTGGCTGCCTCAGTGTCCTTGGAAAGGCAATTAAACTCCCATTTCCTCAGCATGATATAACCTTATAATGTATTGAAAGTGTCATTAAACCAACCCCATCAATAAACAATTAAAACAGATCTTCCTGTTGCTGCTTCTAAGTGTGTCCACAAATTCTTTTAAGGGCCTGTTTCAATCCTTTTTTAAGATTTCAAGAATTTGGCATAGAAAAATTTAACGGAAAACATGTAAGCTGTAGATAAAGTTATGAACCTGACTTATTATATTCATGTAAAGTGCATAATGGCAGTTGTGACTGTTAATGCATACATGGGGGGGGGGGGGCCTTGGAATAAAATGAACTGGAGCATGTGCAGCCTTGAGGATCAATCTGTGTTGAGCATTTTCCAGTATAGTTCACTTACTCAATGTTATCTTCACTACATGTATGAGATGGGAAAATATACATGATGATTATCTTTTTAAACCTGTCATTTAATATCCATCCCAATTACTTTTTCTGGGTTATAAAATCTGTTTATGTGCTCCTGAGTTGAGGCAAAACAAGAATATAATTTGTTTTCATTGATGTACATGCTGGTTTACTGAGTTCTCTCCAAATGCACTTAAGGCAATAATGCACAGAGCAACATGTACATTGGGCATATTCTCATCCAAAAGTAGGTTAAAATTTTCATATCATCACTAAAACAACTGCAATTAACACACAGCCCATAACTTTAAATGATGCCTGGAAAGACACATCATTTTATGATCCTTTACTAAGTTTGACACAAGTCGCGTATGCCAACTAGTGGCCTAATGGGATTTATGAAATCTATCTGGTTCAAATTCAAAGTTTTGGAAAACTGTCAGATTGAAAAATAAAAATGCTATTTACTGGAGTATATTAATGTATTAAGGACCCATATTCCTCCACTAAATATTATATCATTTTGTTGTGTCAGTGTGTTTTATGTTTACTGGTCCTCTCTGATAATATGTTGTTGTTATTGTGGGGCTTAACGCCATTTTTCAGCACACGATAGGCTATACATGGCGGCTAGTATTAATGGTGGAGGAAGAAACCGGGAAATCCCCGGAAAGAACCACCGAACCACGAGAAGCTACTGGCAAGCTTTCTCACATATCCACATCTCTGATAATATCCTTGCCTGGGTGTTGGTATCCCATTCAAAGTATCCCTACCTGTTACTATAACCAGTAAATTATATGCTTTGATGTCAACACTTTCTACTTTTATCAACAAGTTCTTTAATGTCTGCATAATGTCTTTTACTTGGCGTCAGCTATAGTGTAGACTCACTTTAGTTACAAGTTTAAATGACAACTTATGCAACAATTTACACACACACAGCAAATTCAGTTGCTATAGGTAACGGTCATTTAATTTTTTTTGGGGGGGGGGCTGCAATTTCTTTAAGAGTTGTGATATTTTAATTTCTTTTATTGCAAGATAATTATTTTTTTCCCCAATAATATAATGGATATAATATGGTGTTACTGTGCTATAAATCTGAGCCAGATATTTCTTTCAGATACTGACCGATGAAATTTTTCATTAAAATACTGTCAGGCCTGCATCTCAGAGCATTAAGCAGTATATTGTGGTATGAGTTGCTGTATGTTTTGAAATGCCACATTATACCGTAGTACAAAGTTTTTCGTGGTACCCAGCATTACAAAATGGCTGAAAAATGTTAAGCCCTACAGTTATTGTTTATTGAATCACCCTATATTTAGAAAATTGCTACCTTTTTTTTCAAATAACTGCAGGAATTCTCTCCGAAATTTTCAGTTCAATAACAGACCCTGATACTGACTTCGGACAGTACTAAATGTTACACTTCAGCCTTGTCAGACTATTCCATTTTGACACGGTCCCTCTTGCAACACAACCCAAGTATCTGCTTAAAAGGACCAACTTGTCGGCCTACATACCCATGTCTCAATCACTCGGTCTTTGTATGCCGAGGTCTGATCGCCAATGCAAGGCAGAATGAAGGATAATAAGTGCAGAACTGAAGTCTTAAGTGTTTTTCACACTTTATATTGTACAACCTGATGATAAATTAACAGAAATTACATTAATGTAAATCTAGAAAATTATGGCAAACAGAAAGTAAGTGCAGATGGCTCCAACATACCTTTGTAACAAAATTATTGCAATAAAAAGTATGGACAATTAAAACAAAGTAGAACTGATACAAATTTACTCATCACGTGATAGTTACACATACCTTACAAGTATGTTGTTAGCACAAGTATTTTATCTATCTGCATTGCTTGGAGTTTGCTTTTTCTTTCTAGCTCCCTTTCCTGTTTTAAAACTAACAAGATAACAATTTTTAATCTGAAATCTGGATAATACAGCCAAATATTAAAACTTACCAAATAATTCCATCATGATACATTTCATTGTTAATAAGCATACACAAAAATAAATGCACAAGACATCCACTAATTTACCACTTGTTAATTTTTAAAAAGGCATATCATGTTTGTTTTCCAGGATTTCCAGTATCTCGTTTACAAAAAGGCATTGAACTCATGTAAAAATAGACTGAACTAAATCATTTTGTGCTTGTACCTAAAATTATAAATTTCATACTGCCTTAACTCAGAATTAAATTTAAAAATGGAATTAAAAAATATGCAACTAAAACACAACTTTCACTTGAAAAAATTTGTTTCATTGCATTTTTATCTCTTAAAGTGTTGCCACCAGTAGGCATTAGTGATATTTTCACTGATCAAAATTTTATCAATGATTGTCACTCACAATGAACTGAGATTTTTATTTTTGGAAAGAAAATGTAACAGAATATGCTAATTTAAATTTCTGGACACTAACTACCATTTTTGATGATTAATTGAACAACATATCAGGGTTTCATTTACCAATTTTGATTGCGATTTTCTTCTTGTTCAAGAATAAAGGGTCAATTCTTTAGGGTTTTTGAACAAAACAAAGGGGATCCATTCCTGCCCCACATTATAAGCTGGTTTGTGACTTATCAGGGGAGTGGCATATATAAAAATTAAGACTCCATGAAAAATAATAAACATGAAAAGAAATGTGTAACTGTTTTACACGTTGTATGACTGTCATATCAGACTTTAGATTTACATCAATTTCATTTACGACTAACTAGACACCAGAAGAAGTCATTGGTGAAAATCCCATTATAACTGTGAATTTTGTAAGATGTTATTGCAACACATAACTAAGTGAATTTAGCTGCAGTCAGTATGAAAAAAAACAAATTAAATTGACTAATGGGTTAGATTCAGTATTAAATTGCTAAACTACAATGGTTTAACATTCCTGGTTTGGGGCATGATTGATTTTTAATTGGGATAACAGCCAGACTGATTGAGAGGCAAGGTGACTTTGGGTTTAAGTAGCAGAAAAATGACAAATGAAGACAATCCAGAGATAATTTTGTGCCATTTGAATTAATTGTCATAAAGTGAAATTTTCCAGGAATCTGTAGATTTAATAGGGGTGGAATAGAGAATTATTCTAACTTTGAAGGGCATGTGTTAATATTTAGTGGTTAGATAAATTTAATCCTGATTGGCTAAGCTAAATAAGGGGTGTGCATTTCCCAGATGAAATTCAATGTTTTAGGCATTCTCCCTCGGAAAATTAGACAGTGTAAATTTCTTTGAGAAGTTCTTAGCTCAGAGATTAGTAAAAAGTACTTTCTCATTAAAATTGTCCAAAGGATAGGTGTCTGGAAGTTTGAGGGACAGAGAACTTCAAGGTACAGAGAAATGTGTAGAAATTAGCAAGTCTCAGAAAAAGCACAAGGTAACTGTCTCAATCTCATGCCGTTTTTCATGATGTATTTGTAATTATTCGTTTGAATTTTTTTATTTGTTTTAAATTCATACATCAATTTTCCTTTCATGGGTTCAGAAGATCAATATTTTCATTTATGTCTTGAATGTTATGACACATTTATTCTAAGAATTGCAAGCATTACTTTTTTATCTGAGTTTGAAAGAATTGTGTGAATTTACCTGTCTTAAAAGCTATGAATCATGTAGGCTAGAAATTGATATTACCATATCTGGAATATTATGCCAATGGATTGTTAATATTAATGACTCTATAGTCTCAAATTAAGTAACAGAAAAGAGCAAAAACTAACAAGTTTTGTAAAAGTCAACAAACAATTCATTTCCCTAGAATACAGTGTGAAAATTTAGAAAATAACTTACAATATTGTGAATTAAATTCCAAACTGTCCAAAAAGTTCTGTCACCAGTCCTAATGAATAAAGTTCTAATTAAATTCCAATGGCATTCCAAATAAGATCCAACAGTGATGTGCCTGTAGTCTCGAATGTGGTAATCTGCCAATGGCCTGAAGTGTGATGATTTGCCAACAGTCTTTTGATAAAACACAATCATATACTCCAAGATATCCTGAACTGAATTCACTGTAATTCCAAATTAATGTTTCTGTCCAAGAATATTATTAAAGAGCACTTTGTATATCCAATGAATAATAATTTGAATAAATAATTCAACCCAAACCAAATACATAACACAACAATAAGAATGATTCTGCTAAAGATGTGAAAGCAAGAATGAATAATTTTTCAAGTAAACAAAATCATATAAAATATAATCAAAGACACAAAAGATGAGCCAGGATGTTGGTCCAAAATTCATTTCTAAAAAATTCTAAGATGTAAACAGATAAAATCTGTTACTATAATTAAAACAAAGAATGTGGTAAACATCAGATACAATAGGTTATTCTATGGAGAATACCAATATCCTCGATTGAGACCCATAAAAACATGTTTACCTTTATTGATAATGATCCTAATATTTAACCCACACTCTTAGGGAAATATTAATTATGTATTATTTGTTTACAAAATAAAAACGTCAATGTCTCTAGTCAGGCACACAGTGAATTTGATTTTGGACAAGGTCAACTCCAAAATATAATTATACATAACATATAATCATGGAGAAAAAATAACAAATCCAAATTAAATATACGTAACAAAAATATTTAGCAAATATTGTATTTAAGACATGAAGTGAATTTCGTAAATTCATTTGTGTAATTAAAATGTGAATTCTGTTAACCAAGAATCAATGGTATTAGCATTAAGGGTTGTCTGACATTTAGTCCAGTTATTGATTTATAGTCCACAGCAGGGCATAGTAATGGTTTATTAAGTCTAGTTTTTGTCATAGTTCAATTAGGGATATAGAGCAGCCATTATAGGGAGACATTAATCTTCTTGTACTAGGATTTGTGTATCAGTTTTCAGACTGTGAACTGACCCATATTAGCCTTAGTTTCTATTGAATTACAATAAGATATCTGATATAATGTGGGGCTAGTGTTTGACTCCAGAAGAAAAAACCTGACAAATAATTAAGTGTCTGCTGTTATTTGTTTTAAACAATGGGAAATAAATCCATATATACCTACCCATATAGAGGCAAAGAGAGGAGAAAAGTTATGGCTGACGACCTGAAAAGATGCTGTATAGAGAAGAGGAAAGGAATACATCGACTCTAACCTATCACCAATGTTGAATTCGGAAGGACCAAAAAGCAACTAGGTTATGCAGGTATGCTGGGCAATTGAGTTCAATTGTTCACTTTATTTCATGATGAAATTTCTTTTTTTTTGCATAAACAGAAGGGCTAATTGCATTTTTATAAATTTGGTAATTTTATTTCTAAGAGAAAGTATATCATTCAAATGTAATGTTCAATTCCATTTTGTTTATACATATACAACAGATTAAATTGTTACATTTTACATACAGGGGCTTTCTTCAACCTATTCTACGTCTATGCTCATATATCTGTTATTCCATCCATTAATTTCATACTTGGTTTTATTATTTACTCAATCCAGGCAATAACAATCAGGTCGACCATCCTTTAGATAACGACAACCACAACCTCCATGTAACATCTATGCTGATAAAATTATCCATTCAGAAGGAGTAGCAATAACACTGTTTTTAAAATAGCAGTGGTGAGGGTTATCTTGGATATCAGACTGGCACCCTCTTTATGACCAACTAGACATCATAAAAGTCTCATGGTGAAAACCTTTTTCAATACAACTTATTTTAACTGATTATGTGCAAGATAAATTTAAAAACAAATTTCAATCAAAATGTTAAGGACACTCCAAAGTTTTATCAAATCCACAATAAGAATGTCATGATTAAATGCCATCATTGGTCATTTAATTTACTGAGAAAGCGTAACTATATATATCTGAAATCATGCAGAGTGTGTGCAATTTGGATTTTTAACGTAGCTTTAACAATTATTCAGTCATATCGCTACGATGTCTGCAGTGTGGCATTTTATAGCGATGTCTAGCACTGGGGCATCATGCCGCATTCATGTTGCATCATGTCCAACTCAGTCACATTATCCTGACACCAGGCTGACCAGTTCTAACACTAACCTCTAAATGCAGCTGCAAGTACCATTTTTATAAGTCTTTGGTATGACTCGGCCAATGTTCAAACTTGTGACCTTCTGCATCCGAGGTGGCTGCTCTAACCACTTAGGCCATCGGAGCAGTACGAAATCATGAAAGAGATCCTCATAATAACATAATAAATTGTCATAATAGTCTTCATCATGTAAAGATGCAATATTAAACATTCATATCGTAAGCAATATGTTCCAAAATAGGATAAATATTTCCAGCTGTCTGATCTTGCAAGGAAAGTACATGTTGACTTAATTCTTGATACAAGTTGTAAAAAGAGAGTATAAAAGAATTTCAAATAGTTTCTGAATTTTATAAATCAGTTTGGTGTCTGAATGTTACATTCTGGATTCATATGAAATACTGGCAGCAAAATGGCTGACAATGTCTAAATCAAGCAGTGTTTATTTTATGACATTTCTGTGATATTCATTCATGAGAGCCAGACATTATAAATGTTCAAGTCCATTGTACTTCAGCATTAAAGTTTAACTAACACTTTATGATACTGTATTGAGGATGATTTCATAACAGTGATTCTTTCATGAAAGAAAAAGAAGAGTTGTCATATGATTCAGTAGAGTAGAAAACATCCTGTAAATCAAAATGGCATATTGGGATCCATGATGTAATATATACCCCAATTTCCCCAGTCCATGGAGTGAGAAAGTGCAAGTGGCTTTAACATCACATTTCTTCGATTAAAAATATGTGCATGGTACTTACTTATCTTTAACAGTAAAACAAAATATAGGGATAAAAAAGAACTATGATGCACTAATTGTACTAGGCTTTGTAACGAGACAGTAGATGAATCCAAAAAACATCAAATGGAAAATAAAAAATCCTTTCATGGATGTAATAAAGGACACAAAATTTTAAATTCTGCAAATTAAGACCATTAAGCAGGCAAAACTAAAAACAAGGATGCAACAAATTCTGTCAATTTAAATCTTGAATCTGGTAATTATTCATTTGGAGAGTTCTCTAATGTATTTTAGAATCTTCAGTGAAAAAGCAAAAATGGCATCCAGTTAAACCACCAACCAAGTAATAATTACATATTTCCATATCCTGTTCAACATAGTAAGCTAAACTGAATCTTCAGTGTCTCCATTATCAGTCACATCATCTGAATATTTTCAATGATACTGCAAAAAATGTTGGACAAAAATCCCACTGGCATGTTGAAATAAAATCAGTACCAATGTGGAACAAGCTCCATTCATAGGATATAAAGTGCTTCAAAACCAAGTAATATCTACAACTTATGGTAACTAGGAAATTTCTGGAAACCTTTGTCTGAGATTAACGTTTTTTGAAATCCAACTCTGTACCAGAGAATAAACAAAATGAATGAAAATAAAAATTTCAAATAATAACATGAAATGAAAGTAGCAAACTGATTTCATTCAAATGCACAACATTTAATCTATCTTGTCATCAAATGGTGATTGGTACAATCAATGATATTTTTCTTTGCAGTAATTTACCAAAGATAAAAATCATACCTGTGAAATTAATAGGAAAGGAAGATTGCAATTTTTTATGTACCTGTATCTAGTAGTGTTTTACAGCACCTCAGCACAACAGTGGCTATTTAGTGCCAACCAAAGGTAAAGTTGTGAAATGCACAAAAATGTAGGAAATGAACCCTTCCAAATAAATGTGAACTGTAAGTATAACAAAATAAACAAAATGTTATGATGCTAAAATTCTGTAAAATGTGCATAAAATAACAGATTATGGTAAAACCCTTACAGAAATAACTTTAAAGATGATATATGTGAGTTGTCACAGGGATTGTTACAAAGATAATTAAGAGCAACAATTTATGGGCAGAGGGCTATGTGGTCCTACCTGTAATAATATACCACCAGGGAAGACAAGTCTCTGGGTATTTCTGACTCTGCTTGTTTGTCCTATTTTCGCTTCCTTGTAATTGTCAAGTACTATCTGATGTCCCACCTCAGAATGGGACTACTCTGATACACTGATGATCCATTCATCATCAGATTAATTTATCACTGGCAAACTCCACATTTCACTAATAAGCACCATTTAAATATTTATAATTAATCAGATTTGCCTTTAATAAAATTAAATAACAACGCCGACTTTTTATTTCTAACTCAAATGAAGCCTTTCAAATTTGTTCTGCTTTTTGGTATATACACCAATGTATATTGTAATATATTTTGAGATGGCCCCTTGCCCTCTTGTCATTTATGATAAATCACCAACCCAAAAAAGTAGTCCCAATGAAGTCCATTTCAAATAGCAAAAACAGATGCATGTTCCACACCTAGTTTTATAATAGATGTATAAAAAATCCCTACCAGTTTGGAGGAAATTTTGTCGCTGGAAGTTTAAATGTACAATTTATCAACTTTTATTCCTTGCAGCAACACATCTGGTGTGCAGTCTTACTATGCACTGTCATGTAATCAATAGGACACAGCATTTCCCTCCCACTGAGGATACAGATATGTCTGGATTTTTCTTGGGTGGCTGGGAATGGGACCAGGCCATCACTTGGTGTGCAATGCTTACTTACTACGTGCTGATTTGTAAATAACAGGACATCACCCTTTGGATGCAGACATGTCTGGATTTTTTGTTAGGTGATTGGGAATGGGGTCAAGCCCATCACAGTGGGGGTGGGGGTGTTAAAGAAGAAAAAAAAGATCAAATGGGAATAACGTTTTCGGAGTAAAATATTACAAATAAGAATTATGTAGATTTTTTTAAAATCAATATTTTACATGTTGATTGGTACTGGAGCCTATTTTTAGACCATGGGGATCAACTATAATATCCCTGTAAGTAGATACTAAACAGTTGTATATGAACATTATTTTTGTTGTTGTAGGTTTAATGTCATTTTTCAGCAAATATAACTGGTGGAGGAAGAAGCTTGAAAAACCCTGGTAAGACTTACTAACTCACAAGAAGCTACTGGCAAGCTTTCTTACATATCCACATTGGCCAAGCACAAGACTCTAACCCACGTGGACAAATATGAGAAAGCAGTGGTCAGTAAAAGTGAGTGCTTCAGACGATTTGGCTACCCGGGTCCCCTGTATATGAACAGAACAGGTAATCTGGGAAAAAAGCATAGCACTGGACACTTCTGATAGATGCCTGCAAACACAGTATTTTATTTACTAAAATGAAAATAAACTACTGAAAATTGTTGACATACAATTACTGAGATTTTCTTTGAAGTCTGCCATTTCACCAACTATACTTTCAGACCACAAGTTTGTTTTTGAAGCTGCACATTTTGCAGTGAGTGGCAAGTTAATATGTTTATGAACTTAAACAGACATAAATTTAACAAGGAAAGAGAAATATTGCAATTGAATATTATTTTTTTATTGCATATGCATGAATATGATTTATTCCTACTGTGGAAATAAAGTATATCAATTAAAACAAAATCACATTTTCTAATGGTGTCTATGGGTATTTTCAAGTAAAAGTCATCTATGCTTAATAATTTCAAAGCATCTTCAAGTGTATTGTTACCAGAGGTCTCAGTGCCATATTTGTCAAAAATTATTGGGTTATTTATAAGGCATTTGACTTACAAAAATAAGTGAAAAAATCTGGAGATTTTGTAAGGAAATCAAAAATACTGGGATAATGAAGTCTAATACTGTCCATCAATTATCACGTTGTAAGTATCTGAGCATACAGAGTGCTCTGAAACAATATTGTAAAAAAAGTACTCCAGATATTTGTTTTAGGATGTATGGTATTTCTTGTTTCTTCAACTTAATGAGCATTAAGTAAAAGGAGTAAACCAATTTGTCAACATAATCTGACATTATTCATAAAATATTTTCAGGTACCCCTGCCATAACAATCTGGTTGCCATGGAATTTTTAAACAGAAATCAGCTGAGTGGGGGAACCAATAACAAAGTATTGAAGTTTTTATAGAAGATAACAACACAATAAGTAACAAGATTCCTTCAAAGGGACTGACACTCTAATGGTCAGAATGAATATCCAGAAATCCAAGACATACCTGTTTTGTTTTAACTGCCAGATGTTAAAACCATCCCTGGTATTCTTGAATTATCTATATTGATACAACCATCCATTCAGGAGTACTAGTGATAACAAGATTTTCAAGATGGTGATAATAATGGCCTTAATGGATGTAATATAAGCACTATTTTCATTTAGGGTCCATAAGATATTACAAAAGTCATTTGGAGAATAACCCCAAGTCAACACAACAATCTATTCAGAAAGAGTAACAATAATGAATTTCAAGATGTCAAACAGGCATTATTTTTACTGAGGACCAACTAGACACCATAAGAAGCATATTGGTGAAAACCCCATGTCCATACAACCATCCATTCAGAAGGAGTAGTGATAGCAAGTTTTCAATATGGCCAGAGGCCAGATCTGCCCCATTTTTATTTAGGACCAACTAGACATGATATGAAGTCTTTGGTGAAAACCCCAAGTAGACTTAACCATCCATTCAGGAAGAACATCAATAATAAGATTTTAAAGATGGCTCTGTGTGTGTGTGTGTGTGTTTCATGGCAATACAATAATTCTAGTAGTTTTGGAAGAGTAGTGACAACAATCTACTGGAATGACAGATAACAGCCAAGGGACAATAGACCATCCCATATTACCAGCAGTGTTATTAATATTATGTTCAAAATGAGTTTGTTTTTTAATAGTTCATAAATCTTTTGGACAAAACTGTCTAGAATTGTCATCAACTTCAACTGTAGCCAGACAGTGAAATTCATTTATTTGGGTCTTCTAACGTGTCTACTGCATACTGCCGAGTCTCAGATTCACCGACAATGGCTTTTAATGTTTTTATTCTTCTAATAGTATACATTAAATAAAACCTTAGCCATATCTGCAGTTATAGAAGTTGGACTTGCAGCAATTTTACAGCCAACAGCAATTTTTCTCTATTCTGTATTTTTCTCGACTGTATTGTCAGCTGGGGTTAATTGCACTGGTCATGTATTAGAATGACTGGTCACTGATCTTAAACATGCAAACAAACAAACTCTGTTGTCAAATGGTGTTGGCAGACATGTCACAAGTAAAGATGTCCTCTTAATGTAGCAATCAGCAGTTCCAGAATCAACACTGTGTATACTGTGCATTAAATTGCATGTGCTAAAGTTTTCTGGAAAAATATAAGGTATGTACCATATATACTTGCTTATAAGTTGAGGCAAACTGCAAACAACAGAGATCTTGATCTGCCACTGCAAAATGCGCCTGCAGATTTTGATCTGCAAATCATGATCTATGTTGTTTGTTCTACTGATTCCTTTTAACAAATTGCACAGACCCAGATCTGCCAGCTCAGTATGCAATGGCAGATCTGGGTCAGTGCAGTTTACAGTTGGGCACAACTTACAAGTGAGTATATAAGTACCTGTATGGCCTCAAATAAATATTGTAATCTGGTTTCATAGTAAAATAATTTGGGTCCTTTAAAACAAGATCCCACCCCACCCTTCATTTTTTCCACTGGGATTTTGGTCATTACAGTTAGGAAAATTGGTGAAGAGGAAGTTAGGGTGGCTGTGTATGCTGTTTCTAAAGCCCTCCTAACCTCCACTACACCACCAATCCTTCCCATTATTGCACAAATCACTGATAGTTTCCCCCCTCCATTTACCAGAAGTGAACAATAAATGGTTGTTATGACCCAATTTTTTTTTTATTGCCATGGAAAAGACATTGTCAATATTACTCACTGGGTGGGGCCTTTACAGATCACTCACAATACACCTCTGTCCATGTGGGTTTGACTGGGATTAAAATCATATATATATATCCACTGTCCTATGTGAAGATCTAACAGCAACCACTCAGGGGTCATGTTCTGCTGACATTTGAATTAACCAGTAGAAATGCAGCTTTCAGAAATCTGAAAGCTAATCAAATCATTTGGCACACAATGAAGCTATTCAATCATGCTGTCTACCAATTGCAAAGGTGTAAGACTTCATCTGACTGGCTGATAAAATTACATCATCATCATCATCAGCAGCAACAGTATTTAACAATTTGCACAATGGTTAGATATATGTACTCTTTATAACTACTATAAGTAATTTGCTTTGTTTTGCTGTAAATTTAAAGCCAACCCAACACTAACTGGCACTCTGAAGAGACTGTCTAAAGTGGCAAGGCCTACAACAAATATAACTTGGGCCTGGTAACAGGTAAGATAGGAAGGTCAGTACTAATATTTTTTAAATAAAAGTTTCATCCAGTTCATGTTATTTCATGCCACAGTTTTGAATCTAAAGTTAGCAGTTCAGATGTGAAAAACTGTGAACAGTCAGTACACATCACTTTCTTGGGAGGTGGTCAATGTGCTAAAACTGAAAGTGTCAAGGTCATTCAAATGGGCTGGTCCCACGTATCCTACATTTGTCATGAAGCAGTTTTGTGCTTAGGTCAGTGTGGATCCATATGTTTCGGAAACATCTCTAGACCAGTTACATACCTGTTACAAGTGCATGTATTGATTTGTTGAAAGTCTGTTGATAATTTGTTCAACAGTTACCTGTATAATTTGTCCTTTGGTTTATGAAAGTCTAATTGCAGATACATGCAAGTTTGATAATAAACAGATTGTATAATGTAAAGTTTGACAGAGAAAAGCAGTTTTTCCTAACCCATATCAATTTAAAACACAACCTTCTGAGAAAATACCATTTCCACTTAATCTAATATCAGTATCATACAACTGGAAACAGGCTTACAAGAATTGATGTATTTTGTCATTGCCTAATCTTTTAACAGTAATCATTGTGTACTGCCACTGACACAAAGGATTTAACTGAATTTTACCAAAACAATTCTTAATTTTAATGTCAATTTATGAATTTTGACAGTTGCCATGTTTAAAAACTTAGTTATTGGTGGGGCGGAACTAATTTTAATTATGCAATATCTACCCATTACTACTGTGCAAAATTTACATTTTTGTGTCAAAAAAACCTTGTCTAATTGATTATAATTTGATGGCTCAATCTAAAGTTAATCTACTTCCTCTAACTATTATATTCAAAGAAGATAATCTCAAAGATGCAATATTTTTGGCCAATAAGATACAAACAGCAAATGAAAATCAGTCGGGACAGTCAATCTGTAACGGAGACCATGAACAGAGAAGGAAACTAAGCCAGATGCACAATAATGGTAATTAAGAGTGATGATCCAATCCAAATCTGTGTGCCTCATAAACACAGACAGGCTGGAATTTCCATGTGTCTGTAAAAAGTCACATTTAAATCCAAGTGTCAAAACGTGAGGGTACATGTCTATTGAGAACCCTGCAGTGTTGTAAGCGAAAAAGTCCTTAAAGAACCAATTCCTGCAACAAAGTACGGGTTATTGGGATATAAACAGAATACGGAAAGGATTCACCGATATAATATCTGCTGAAGGAAGACTGCAATGTAGTGACGAAACTAACGTTAGAAATTCTTTCTCATCAAAGATTCGATACACGTCCAATAACATGGTATCCTTGAAAAAGAGGACTATTCTGCACATGGGCATGTAAAGTACACAAGTGGACTGTGTCTTACTGATAATTCACCTCTCAATGGAGGATTTATTCACATCAAATGGACAAGCCATTTTTCTATTTCTGATGATATGCAAGCCATTTCTCTATTTCTGATCATAAGCTAGCCATTTCTCTATTTCTGATCATAAGCAAGCCATTTATTTTCTCTGTTTCTGATGATAAGCAAGCCATTTCTCTGTTTAAAACATTTCTCTGTTTCCAATGATAAGCATGCCACTTCTCCACTTTTTGAAATGCGCATGCAGATCAGGGTCTTCATTGTTTTGTTCTACTGATTACTCCTTACAAACTGCATAGACCCAGATCTGCTGGTGCATTATGCAATTACAGATATGAGTCTGTGCAGTATGCAGTTGGACTCTTATAAGTGAGTATATACGACATTCAATTGTTTTATAACTAGCAATAAGATACTTGTGTCTTGTAAGACAACTGATCGTTCGGGAATCATAATAGGCGAGGGTGGAGATAAAAGTTTTAAAAATATAGTCTAGTTTGAAGTATGTAATATTCTGAACTTGGTCAAAATTTTATGATCACAGACTGATTTTACAAAACCAATCAAATGATTTACTGTACCATTAATTGATCTCTTATATACTTTTCGGTTTGGAACCCTGGATGGCAGGGTGGTCTAAGGTGCTTGCCTTAACAGATCACTGCCATGTCACCTCTGCCCACATGGGCTGAAGTCTCATTTTCATCCAATGGAGGTATTTTTCTGTGGGTCAGAGGTTCTTCCCAGGTTCTTCCTCTGCCAATTGTATCAGCCATCATGTATAGGTTATTTTGTGCTGCAAAACAGCATTAAACCCACAACAACCACCTTTCAGTTTTATCATAAAAAAGAAATATCAACTTCACTAGCCAAGGTTCTGATATGATAACCCTATCTACACCTTGGTGGATTGAACAGGTATTTTAGTGCTTTGTCCTAGTGACATCTATTGCATTTCATGAGCTGCCTCTCTTAGTATGTAATGCTAACTAACCAATAGTATGTAACAGTGGTGCAATGTACATCAGCCAATAATGGAGGAAAGCAATTGACTTGAAAAGGATACTTTGTAAGTTAAACATCAAAAGTAGCCTATGTACCCTAAGTGGGAAGCCATTACAGGTATATTTGACTGAAAGGTATTTATACAAATACAGACCGGCTGTGGAAATTTGCTTATTTATCAATCCATTCAAGTTGTGTGCTCCCCTTGTCTCAATCATGTGTTCAAACTTGAACAACTTAATTTTGATTGGATGTGGTGGCTTGCCGCATCCAATAAAATCCACAGACCTGAAGCACAGAAATATATGCTTGATATGGCAGGGTGTAAATAGGGTTATCAAATCAGAACCTTGGCTAGTGAAGATGAAGAAACATGTGAAAGCCATTCAGTTCTGCTGTATCCATAGCCCACTTTATTAGCATATTGCTATCACTCATTAACAGAAATACACATAGCAACCATTACCAGAATTTAAAGATTATTTTTATTGTTACAATACATACCAAATCCATTTGTGGGGTACCAATTTTCCTGTAGTTTTTAGGGCTAGTATAAACCTCAATTTCCCAATGAACAAATATCCATAAGTGAAAAAAAAACAACCAAACAGTAAGGCCTCTTTCACCATCTGAGGACTAATGAATTTAAGTACAAATGAAATTGTAAATATTTTACCAAACTAAACAAGAACAATATCAATGGTCATTATATGCCTACATGTGTTGAAAAGAGCTCTATGTCAGCACTTTAAGGGCATGGTTGACTCTGGAGGTTATTGACTGACAGGTCTCAATGACCTTGACCAATGTATACTTCAACTAAACTCACTGAGTGAAACCATTTCTTAATAGTTTTAACATGACTGCGACCTTTGCCTTCTTACCATAAGTGCAAGCCATATCCACAAATTTTCATCAAGAAAATTACCCCAGAACAAAAATTATTCCATGAAATCCCATTTTCTTCAAGTTAGAGTGGATTTGAGCTTAACTCATTAACCCCTGGCACAATGTTTACACGGCAGGAGGTGGGATCCTACTTCTGAGCTCTGTAGCATCAAGGTCATGTATGACACACTAAAGTGGGTGGTATTATAGAAAGGTAGACAGATGTAGCTTTACGATGATACCAAATAATATGGATGTTCTAGTTGCACTACAAAATACAGAGGGAAAAATATAAGTTTTTGGACCTGAGTTTTTTCCACCCGAAATTCGCCCGAGGTTGGAATCCAATTTTGTGTCCGGATTTTAGACTATTTTGGCCTCAGATCTAAGACAGACTGGTCTGAACTGCACACAGACAGGCGAACCTTTGCAAAAAGTAGGATAAGATGGGCATTTGGAACAAAGAGTGGTCTCGACACGAAAATGATGGGTCCATTAAGCAAAAAAAAAAAGAAAAAAGAGAAAAAGAACTCCAACTTTTGCTCATGTGCAGGTGAAATAGCCAATGAAAAACGATGTTTCAAACACAACTAAGCATTAGGTTAACCTAAAATCTCTTGGAGGTCGATGTATTAGGATGTATTCAGAAATAGCCCCCAAAATGTGTTTCCTACTCGCATTTCAGGTGAAAACGACAAAAATCTCCAGGGGTTAATGTGTTAAGACCAAAAATCGACAGGTCTCTTCCTTACCTTACATGCCAGCCCGCCACAATCCTTCGAGGTATTTGGTTAAAAACTAAATTTATTATTCTAAATTCAGAACACTGACCTTTGACCCCACAAACAATATGTTTCTTTCTTAGCTAAAGTGCTAGCCATCCATAAACTTTAGTGAAAAACAACAACTGTTTCATTTTTCACTTTTCAGCCACAGAGACCTTGGCAAATGACCACAACATAAATAGCCTTCTTCCTTACTCAATTTGCATGTCATCCAGAAACTGTTTTTATTCTTTAAGTAGCCTTGCTCTTGACCATAAAACCATAAGGCTCCTTACCATGAAGTGCAACCCATCCTCAAAATTTTAACCAGGTATGTAATTTTGAGCTAACGTTATTATTTGGAAACCAGCTCTCTTCTTTTAATTACAGAGACCTTGACACTGGATCTACTTACCCCCAAATCAATAGGTCATCCTTAGTACAAGTGCTAAACATCCACAAAGTGTCATAAAGGTAGATGGTTTAAAACAGAGCTGGATGTCACCAACCATGTTGTATTACACTACGCATCACCAAAATTGCCTAAATAAGATACATATCACAACAGTATCACATTCATAGATAACAGCAACAAACTGGTAAATCCATGTTTCAAAATCAAACACTGTAGGATATGCTAAAATCCCAGAATAAAGAAATACTAATCAATTTGCTTTTGTTTGTGCCTTTCCCTTTTAAATCTTCACAAAATATTGATTAGATACAGGTACACTAAAATATTAGATACAGGTACACTAAAATAATTAAAAATAATTAAAACACATTTATTATTGTATTCTGTGAAATGGATGAACCAGAAGTGCGATGATAAACGAGGAGATAGCCCCTATGACTACACAGCTATTTTATCTTGTTCTTTGTGAATTTAATGAATTTACTCTCTGTGACAATTACTTGACATAATCAGTTGTTCATATGGACCCACTTTGCACAATAATAAAAACATCTCTCAAGTTCTGGAAACAAAATACAATATAAGGTGCCATTTTCCAGCTGAAATATACATGTGTATTTGGCAAATAAAAATCCAAAGGCCTGGATCATATAGCACCTGTAATCTCATGTTTTGTGGTTTGATGCAACATCTTGTGGGTTAGTCCTACAACATAAGACCTACTGCATGTGATGTCTTACTTTATAGGATTACTTGTGGGTAATACAGGACACTTAATAGCATGTAGACAAGTCAAAGGAAGGCTCTTACTCTTTTAAAGAACAGAAGGTGGGGCCTTTAATTAAGTTGAGTATGATATGCACTTTTAGGGGAGGTAGATTATCAATTGATCTGTAATATGGTGTAAGCGTACTAATACCACCACCACCACCCCCAATATTATAGTACTCAGGTGGAACAAATATTTACCAAACTAATCAAAGGGTACATAGAGAAGAATTTTTTAAAAATACTTTCAAGAATTAATAAATGCTGTCTCGTGAAAGACTAAAATTTTTTCAATCTACAAGGAATGTGTGCAGCAATTAATTATACAACAGTGGATAGACAAAAGAGAGTTTTCAAACTTTTTGTTAACTGGCCCCATCCCACCCCTAGGTTTTTTACTCATTTATTTTATATTAAATTAGTATTGTTTACCCTTGATCGTCAACCAGTCTTAGCCTGTCCTCAAAATCTAGTACAGGTTCATTAGCTGCTTGAAAAGTAAGAACAATGCTGAGAATTGAAAGAAGCTGTGACAAAAATTACTATCTAACAGTAACTTTTGGTTTTAGTCTTTTGTGCCAAGGTTGACATTAGTTCAGATGTTAGGTGTGTAAAATGCGCACAGTTATCACAAACGCATTCTTTAATACCTGCAAATTGCTTTCTTTGAGATTGAACGATAAAAGTTCAGTAAAAGAAAAGCTCTAAGCAGAAACCTCTTAAGGTTTTAATTCATTATAAAGGGTGTTTTTATAACCTTCATTAAAAGGCATGGAAAGACAAGAAAATGTGTAATCTTGGATAGTTCATATAATTTAGTTTATGTTTACTTCTATTATCATTCTGTATTGATGGTTCGAGTCTATATTATGATATTCCATAGCTAGTGTACATACATGTACTGTGATACACTTATTCATCACTGATATATCGAACCAGCTTTTGTGTAAAATCATCCTTATATAACAGGATACAAATTGTTGATAATGCAGTCACCGAGAAAGAAAAGGTTTCCTTGTATCTGAGTCCACCCATTGTGGTAAATTTTCAAAGAAGAATAATTATACTCAAGTCACTGAAATTTAGAAGTCAAAAATATCAAAGACATCAATATATTTTTTAAAAAAAAATCGTATTTACAGAAACTAAATTTCAACAGCAACCACCTCCCTAGATTTAGCACATCATATAATATCCCTAACATGCATATGAACCTCCTGAGTGGGAGAACAATGATTCCTGCCCCTCTATCCAATATTTCAAAACTCTATTCTGACTCTGAAAAATCAAAAAGATGGTCCAATAGTATACTATATCCATAATGCAGTTTCTTTATAGTATCGTATATACTTGCATATATATCAAATTGAACTCAAACTGCAAAGATCCAGATGCGCTGTTGCATAATGCACATGGCAGATGAGGGTCTATGTTGTATGCAGTTGGACCTGGCTTCTATGTGAGCATATACTGTACTATATGAGCAAGTTGACGCTTGCATGCTATATGTGTGACATTTTTTTCTCTTGTTCTTTTGAATGTTTCATTTATCAAGACAACATAAATCCAGACAATCATTTTCAACCCCTCACATGGTCATACTCTAGTCCTGCATATTCAAGCTCATCACTATTATCATTTATATACGTATGCTGGACAATTCTGTGATGATATCTTCTTTCAAACGAGTCTTTAGCATTTTTGTCAAACATTTTGAAGGTAGGATGGAAAGTGAGGACATTATAGTTACAGATCTCGTTACATGAAAAACTGATTGTTACATAATCAATGCTCTAAAGAGTAGTGTATTTGCCTATTCTATGCAGCCAATTAGTTTAAAATGCATGACAAATTTAATACATTTAAAATATTATGCATTTAGTCCAAAAGTTTTCAGCATATATTATTGCTCATTCCATAAGCAAAGCACAAGTTTATGATGACATTCTTAATCAATACAAACTATATTATCAATTAGTTCTTGTTCACATTTGAAATAATAGTACTTCATCGCTGTGAGAACACTCACTCAAGCAGAGCCATATAATCAAATGCACCTTGAATTTATCTTGATCACGAAATTGTTTGATACATTCATAAAGCTATTATTAATGTCATGATAAATATTCAGTCTTGAATAGCAAGTTAATATTCGTTTTGTGATCACAAAATACACCATCAAATTTCTTTAAGTTCCAAGCCAGGAAGTAAAATATCCAATATATATAACCATTATATTTAACCATTGTCTAGGATTCTGCATGATGGAAACTGAGATTGTAAAAAAGGAATCTCTGGATTGTCTGACATGAAAATGTGACTGCTTCCTGATGAATTTCTGCTGCAGAGGGAAAACTGCCATGAAAATGCTCAACTCTTTAACAGTCCAACCAAAATATAACTCGAAATATTATGCTTTATTTTCTGGGACAAATTTATACAGTGCTAGAATGAGATAGTTTTGCAGAATGTATACCTACAAAATGCTGCTAGCTTATGTCAAACATATAGCAATAGTTCACAAGTTTTTCTGTTTATTCATCTCAGTCCTTTGCGATTTGATGTTATCAATGGTGTTTTACACAATGGCATGAAAAATTCAAGCAATTTCAATGCATATTTTATTTGCTTCATTATTTTGAAAACCGTGCTCTCTCTCGCTCTAACTGTAATCTACATTTTCATTGTATTTGCTTTTCAGCTCTTCACAACTTCATGTTTTCTTTCACTGTCCATGGCTTGGTAAGTATGAAAAACTTTCATTTTACTCTCTCTCTCTCTCTCTCTCTCTCTCTCTCTCTCTCTCTCTCTCTCTCTCTCTCTCTCTCTCTCTCTCTCTCTCTCTCTCTCTCTCGCGTGCACACACACACACACACACACACTACAATCTAAAGCTATTTGACCAGAGACCAAAAGGAACATCTGACATCATTACCCAATACCATACTTAGGCACGCCTGTCCATGCAATACCGGCTAAACACTAAACTCTGCCTGTATGTGGGGGACCAGGAAAGATCAAATGAGAAAGTCACCAGCATACAACATATCTGAAAGTCCTTGATGCCACTGAATTCTCCATGCAGAATCAAGAGCAAATTGGACATGCAGTTATTAAGAAGCAACTATAAACAGTCAAGTCCAGATCTGAAGTAAAATCTCCCAGTCAAAAATGTTTAAATCTCCTGATTTTAACTCTTTAGGCTGTTACATGTATATCCTATACATCTGACTTGTGTACACTGCCTACAGTTGCATACAGTCACAAAAGTAAATCCTGCCATGCATACAAATTTGCCCATCAACAGTGAAGTCCCTTCTTTCCTGAAGGTAGAGTACCTTCTTGAGACAACCCCTAATGCAGTATCTGCAACCAGATGTATACAACCCCACCAGAGTGCAACCCCTCTCTCTCTCTCTCTCTCTCTCCCTCTCCCTCTCTGGAAAGGGATTAACTCCTGTGGCTCTTGGCAATCTTGTTATGCTACATGCTTTATCAGAATTTGAACTTTCACATGCTGTGATATGTATGTACTGAGTAAAATTGTGTTTGGCTTTAAACCTTTGTCATCCAAGAGGGGTCAAAAGTTCATGTCTCCCAGATCATTCACACCAAAGCCTTGTAGCAGTGTGTTAAAAATAACTAAAAAATTTCCAAAAACACTCATGTTCTTTCTAAATATTATGCTGACAATGTCTGTCCATGCTTCCTGTATGCATGTGGAAAGTGTGGCAAAAGAGTCCAGCATCTTTTAGACCTAGTAAACATTTCAGTCTGAACAGAAAATTTTACTGACCCAAGATAGGCTTATAAAAAAAAAAATCATTGGATAAATAAAATCAACAATATTAATAATCATTTTCTTACATCAAACAGTTAATTCCAATTTCATAATTTGCTAACACAAGTTCTATAGCAATAACATTTAATTAAGAATCAGTGTGTAATAAATAGAGCAATGCAGAACCCATAATACATGATTTTTGCCATTATTGTTTGGTTTTATATAGTGTAAAACACTAGAACATCTATGGTGCTGTAATTACTATAATATCTTCATAGCAAGGAGATCACATCTAACAGTATCTACAGACAACTTTATTGTAACAAACTTTTTAAATATTTGACACCCATATATGACTAATTATAAATCTTGTCTCATTAATTATTCAAAATGACACCACAACAATATGCTAGGAAAATTGCAGTGTATTGCAATTCATAACACAGGATTAAGGCTACTACATATACTTGCTTATAAATTTAACTACAAACAACATACATCTTGATCTGATATAGCATAATGCACCTGCAGATTAGGGTCTATGTTGTTGTACTGATCAATCCTAACAAACTGCACAGACCCAGATCTGTATGATTTGTGAGAAATCTCAAAATAATGTCAAAAATGATTGTTTTTATCTCTGAAACAGAAATGTGTATACCATATTTACAAACCAGAAATGTTAACTATTAAATGTTTCTATGGTTTTCTTCAATATTGTAAGGGTGCAAAATTTTGTAGAGGTAATTTCGCTGTATATTCTGTGTGGGTCAATGTGACATGTGAAAATTAAGTTTGACGTAAGGGGTCGACTCCCCGACAAGTTGTTAACTGCAAGGGAGGATCTGTTCTGCTTGGGGAATGAACTGAATTTTAATTAGGGCTTGCTGGATTAACAGTTAGAGCTAGATAGAGTGCAGTGTTAGCGCAAGGTCAATAGTGGTAAATGACAAGAGTGTGATGAACCAGAGAAAATTTTTAGGAAGCTGGGAGCCATTTGAAACATGTGTCATAAAATGATATTTTCTAGAATAATTATTAATAAAGGGGGACTAGAGATAATTATTTTCTATGGCTGTGTTAAGAATTTTGGCAGTTAAAGTAGTAATCCTGATTAGCTAAGCTAAATGAGGACAGAATTCAGGGTTTTAAATTAATCTTTCTCACAATATTAGTCAGTCCAAGATGGAGAAAGTCTGAAGGGGATCTGAGATCAATGGTGAGTTAACTCTTCTTTTTAAATAAATCATCCAAGAAACAAGAGGGTCTGAAAATTTGTGAGATCCATAACACGAGAAGAGACGGAGGGAATTCTCTGATTATAAGTGAACAAGGGCTCGAATAAAGCACAAAGTTAGTCTCAATTACATACAATGTGTTCAATGATGTCAGTTTGTAATTATTGTTGAATTTATTCATTTTTAAATTTACACTTCAATCTTTCCTTGATATGATGCATGTACTGTAAGACTATCATGCAATATTTTGTCATGAGTTTGGATTTAGTTGCTTGTATGTAATAGAAATCAAGGAGTGTAAGACTTTATGTATTTCTTCTGACACAAATTGTGTTGATATGTAAGTTACCGGTATATATCTAAATAATTTGTTTTAAGTATGCTTAGGATTGATTTTTCCTATGTCTGGAAATATAAGTCAATGAATTGCTAATTAGCAAATTAACATTGGACAAGGAGTGAAGTCCATTTATTCATGCGTAATTAAGTTGTGAATTCTCTTCAGCCCAAGAATGAGTACCATTTGTTAAATGGTATAGCTCAGCTGGCAATTTATAGCCATAGAAGGGTGTGATGGTTTATCTAAAGAGGCTACATTATGTCATTGTCTAAGTTGAAATGTGAGATCAACTAGACAGGACATAAATTCATGGTAATAGGGTTGTGAGTGTGTATTAGGTACAAAATGACCAAAAGCTAATACAGTTGAATGTTAAGGATATCTGATGCAGAAAAAGTAGGAATATTGTTTGATCCCAGAAGAAGATAAAACCGACATTATTTCAATGGTACTTAACCAAAGAAAACTCCATTTTCAAGCACAATTTATAACAATATACCAGATTCGGGAGAAACCTTGTTGAAAACCCTATCCTCTATTACAGAGAAATTTTTTAATAATTGTTACTGACTTAAAGTAGATAGTAATATACAAAATATAACTATATACATCATCAGTTCAAGTAAATATAATCATTTCAGAGATCATATAATAAGCAAGAAATGATGGCATACACATTTGTGGATGTGACTTGTGTATTAACTGAAAAAAAGTTTTGATAATTTTATGAACGTTTGCACTGCCATAAATATTTGGATATTAATTTCATCAAGTACATCAGATTGCTGGATAATAATGTCTTAATCGTAAGTCAATATGGTAATGTGAAGAGAACATAATGCCTCAGAGTTGCACATTTTTGACAATCTAACAGAAAGTGTTTAGCTGTTTTCTACTTGCCCACATGTGCAGTACTTATTGTTGAAAACATGATTGAGAATGAATTGTTATTTAAGCTAATGCATTTGGTTTTCAATTGCATATGCCAAACTACTCAATATTTGTAACTAGGATAGGAAGAGCAGTGTGAAAAAAAAAAGAAATGTGCAAATTTAAGCTAGTTCTAAACATGTAAAAAAAAAAATCAGATACAAGTACAGATAAATGTTATTCAAAAGCTACAACTGTCCTTACACGAGATGATATATCGCTCCGGCTATCAAATCATGTGACATGAAGCCCTGTTAACCTCCGACAAACATGCAGTATTTGGCTGAGAAATATGTTTTAGTTTAAGTGATATGTTTATTGAAAATGATTTGTATTATTCTTAAAAATTTAAAATTTAAAAGTTGCATAAATTATACTGCAGTAGACAATATTTATATTTGTAGTATATCTGCTCAAGAACTTATTCATGTACAAGGAAATTCGCTCCAAAAGATGCTAATGCATTTAGTATATAATCTTATCCTTATTAATTTTATCTGGCTCACGTTCATGCTGCCTGGAAGTAAATGAATTAAAAATTTACAACAAAATCGTAAATAATTACTGTTTAGAAGTATACTGTTGCACATAATAATTTTGATGTTCGTCAGATGGAATTTTGATCAATGATGTCTGTTGGTGTAAACATGTAAATGCATGCTAAATATATCGGAAGATAATTATCTAAAACCATTGTTTTTCTATTTCTTTATTATTACATTTTTGTATCCCCACCCCTCCTTCAGCCCAATAAGAAAGTAAAGAGTCACTCAAGTGTCTGAAAGATCGAGAAGATAAATCATTATTTTTGGAACAAGTCAACATTAAAGTGTAAATTTTCAAACTTTAAAATAATGCAGTTTGGGGTTCAATGCTTCTTATACAAGGAAAATAACATAGATCAAAGCCCAAAAGTTGGGGGTTCTCCACCCATATTTTAGAAATGTTTATTTTTACAAATATTTTTCAATTTCAGTTCTTTTTTTTACTTCAAGTCATCAACAGGGCATTCTTTTCGACATACTTTTATGCAAACATATGTAATTGCCATTGTTTGTTTTCATATTCAGCCGATCATACACGTTACCACATAAAATGTCTTTATCCATCTAAATATCTTAATCGATTTCTCTAATTCCTCCATTTAGACGATCTGGATATCGACAGTCAGAATTACAAGGCTCCCACTGCCTTCTTTTCACCCTTATCGATCGAGAAATCAATAAATCTTTGCAAAAATTGTTAATACTTGTCATAATTAATTCATTATTGCGACAAGCAGCTTGTCAGTGGAAAATGGTGGATGTAAGCAATGCCTGGAGGTGTGTCTAATTTACACTCGCTGATTGGTTAACTGATCAGCATGATTGACAAGTGGCGATAGGTCAATTACAATGCCTCATAAAATTATACTAAGATAAGAGACAGAAAAAGCACATGTAATAATATACAATTGCATGCTATATCATTGAAATTTAGTCACAAATGTCTACCACATTTTGCTGACCAGACCAATCTCCCTCTCAAGGAATATACAAATACACTAGCTCCAACAAGCATGGCACTGTTTTGCACATGTACAAGTAGTGACCATAAACTGGTGCTAATAAAAAAAAAAAAAAAAACACACCAACAACTGGTGATTCCATAAGCACTTTTGGTCTATGACAAGTAGAGCTAAAAATATCAATTCAAAAATCCGCATTGCATCTGTTTCAAAACAGCAAAACAAAAATATAACAAAGCAAAAAATTATACAAAAACACAAATGCTGCAAGCTGTACTGCTGTAAAGCAAGATGTATTGGAGCATTAGTGTTCATGGTATTGAAAACACCAATGCTAGTTCAAACTGCCTTCATAATTCAAGTCCCTGAAATGGAATACTCTGAATGCATGCATAGGAATATACAGAGTTGCCATATGGACTTTTTGTGTAACCTAGTTGTCTCCCTCTAGTATTAGGTATTTAGTACATCTAGTAGGTAACTAAGCCGCTGGACAAGAAGATAGTTGCTGTGACGAACTATATGGTTGGGGTGGGGTGCTCCCAATATTTTATTTAAACTATTATAGAAGTCCCACCCAGGCTCTATTTTGTTGAAAGTAAAATTTAGTGAAAGACAGATGTAAAGCTCAGAGCCCCCAGTCAGCAATACCAACGGTTAGATGGTTAAATATACAAAAACAGCTGAAATTCAATGAATAGCAGTTTAATAACAATTCAATAATCAAATGACTCAAATTTCCAATTACACTCCTTTCGCTCAACCCTTTAATAAGCCTATTGCATTACTTGATTAGCAGTGTGAGATCGATTTCCACCTGTCCTTGTATTTCTACTTATCTGTTGTATCCTTTCTTATTTCTCCCAATTCCTTCTCTTCTTCCTCCCCGACCTTTCTCCAAATTCCTTCTGCTCCTCCTTCTCGACTTTCTCTAGACTCCTTCTCCTCCTCCTCCACTTTCTCCCCCACAACTACACTTCTATCGACTGCGACTGTATCGGCTACAGTCTCAATTCCGTCTCGAACTCTTGAAGACTTGGGACCCAATGGAACCAGAAGTTCTCTGTGCCCTATAAAGCTTCCTGTGAAAACAAAAGGACGGTACAATCTTTTTCCTTAGCCCTCTCATCTCACACTACACACAACCTATCATCAGACAGTGGCTATTAAATTTCTTCGGTCACGCATTTGTTCACATCGAGATACCCATACATTCTTGTATGGTAAAACAAACATCATAATACAGCATGGTATTAATTACTTCTTATACATCAATAAATTTCATCACATTAGTACATATCCCTAATCCCATTATACTCACAATATCACAATAATCAGATGCATTATTTTACCTTAACTCGTACAAAGTATGCAAATATTCAAATATCCATGCTCTGATATATGCATACATTCGTAGTAACTAATCTTACATACTTCAACCATGGTTCCAAATTCACAATTCAAGCATGTGTAAATTCTAACATAAAACATAAATGCTCTGGTTTACTACGAAGTAACCTAATAGCAAATTACAAAATTAATTCTGACCACAAGCTAACAATCTAAATAAATCTGCCCTGCATATAATAATTCTCTAAGTAAGGCTCAAGCCCATTTCTCAAATACGCATGTAAATGAAACACTACAAAGGTAATTATACATACTAAACGATCCCAGTAATTAAGTGTACATACTACAAATAAATACAATTATGATGCCGTAATATTCTGCAAAAATCGTGCAAATAACTTACTGACCTTTTCGAAGCTTTGTCTTTTCTCAGACTGATCCAATCAAACTTGGCGGACAATGTCCCTCTCGCTGTCTGTCAACATGGGGACAGATAAGAACACGCCCGTTCACCCCATCGACTTTCCTTTCGATCCTTGATCTAACCTTTAACATATAGGTGTGATAACGACAAGCCTTTGTTATGTGACGCCACAGGTCGCCTTTGCCGTCTCAAGTTTTCTGTCTCTAGCTGGTCATGGTAACCTTGCATAAGAGTTAAACACTAACCCCGCTGCAATCTTTAGAGATCAAACACGGGGCCATGGTAATATCCCCAAGACTATAGCTTATACATGACCTTATAGCTGGGGCTTAGCAAACATGACAGCTCAGAGCTGCTATCGTCACTAACAAATCTGTCTTTGCCAAGTATTTTGTATTTAGTTATGTTAATGACCCATGAGTGATTTCTTGCCCCTCTCACGGTATACAATTACTAAGGGGAAAGGACGGGGAAACTATATACGTATACAGCAACGAAATGAGGACAAAATCTCTCTCTCTCTCTCTCTATACATACATACATACATACATACATACATACATATATATATATATATATATATATATATATATATATATATATATATATATATAATACTATGTACAAAAATGCTGATCTCGTCACTATGACACTTGTACTTTTTACCTCTTTGATACGTCACACGCAGTAACATCAGTTTTTAAAAATAGATTTTCGGACAAGGCGAACCAGCATAATGGCAACCAGTGATACTTTCCGTATTATTGTTCTTACTGAAAACGATGTACCAGGCGCTAAATTTGTTCATCCGAATATAGATGAGCATTCGAATATTCAGTTACAGCGATGGTTAGAATGTCGAGGCCTGCCCAAAAACGAAAAAAGAAGCATACTGCTTAAAAGGCGAGTCAAAACAAATATTATGCATGTCGGGACCTAGTGTATTTATGTTTTCTCGACTACGATCGTTTCTTCAATCGTGCATTTTGTATCTTGTATTTTCAGTACTCTACTGTATGCAAAGTGTTGTAAATAACAGAAATGTCGATTTTTTTTCCTATCTGCAGTATATTTTATGTATACATTAATCATACAAACCAGAAGTCACTGTGACATGTGTTTGATTTATAACTGCACATTCTTGTATGGTTTTGTACCGTTTGAAACAACAAGGCACCACATAACACCCACCATTACGCTGATATTCAAATTTACAAGTGCAATTTATTATTGTTATTATTACTGTTGTTATTGTTCCAGTGCTTATATTATCCTTTCATTATTGATATTATTATTATTATTATTATTACAAATAATCCCGATAATTTTGTCATAATTGAATAGATATATAAGTAATAAAAGTTACTGTTATCTGATGGTTTTATTTGCTATTATTATTCTTCTACTCATTATTATTATTATTATTATTATTATTATTATTATCGCAAATAATCCTGGTAATTTTGTCACAATTGCATGCATATGTAAATAATAAAAGTTACTGTTATATGTGTTAATGATTATTTTTGCTGTTGTTATTCTTCTAATTATTATTATTATTATTATTATTATTATTATTATTGTTGCAGATGGCTGTGATGAATGTTCCCTGGTGTGACTTTGCGGTTTAGTCAGATGTAGACTGATTATTCCTAGGATCAGATTTGATGAATCTTTTTGGAACAGTATAATGCACAAGTTGATAGAGTTTCATCACCAATACATATGCCCTGAATATTTTGAGATGAAAATTCCAAGGGAACTGCCCCCAATTAAATTGTCTGAATGAAGTGTTGTTATATGTGATTGATGTTTTAAACATGTAAAGAAAGAGGAATGTTCATGTAGTATAGTTACTATTTCTATTTTGCTTTGTGCATCAATTTAAACTCCGCGTAGTGAATGTTATTTTAATGCATATAGGTATAAAAGGGTTTAATTAAATATGGCTCATGCATCATTCTACAAATTTGGCATATATATTCAAGACATTTGATCAAGAAATATATCAATGTAGGTTGTTTTGGTAATATACATTAGTGATTTCATCACCCTTTTTCTGAGTCTCATGTATAAATTGGTAACAATGTTAAAAAAAGAGAAAATTTATGTTTATTTTCATGTCATATATTTATGCTATGTGCATAACACATTTTCTTAATTGAAAAAGTATATAATTACATTTTGTCTGGAAGTATAATTGTCTGAATGTGCTGATAGAAAAAGTAATACAAAAACAGCTGTCTCTAACGATGACAGCTAGCCTTAAAATGATACACATTTAACAAACAACGTGGGAAGTACATGTCAAAATAACTTTATTGTCTGCATATGTATGTTGAATTTCAGAATAATACAAACTTCTTAGATTGTAATTACTGCACAAGAGGATTTTGAAAATTGACTAAACAACCTATAAAAAATACACATTGAGAAAAGGCAGTCTGAATACTGAGTGGGGTTACTTTCTGTAACAGTCTAAATTTCTTTCTCTCAATGGACTATTCAACATGTATCCTATGCTTGGCAATATCTTTAGTTAGAGCAAACTACATATATATGTATCCTTTGTCACATTTTTTTATGGTAAAATCACATCGGCTGCAATGATGTACCCATCGCATACACCTTTCTCCTTGTCAGGCTTTGGAAAACCGTGTCCAAATCCAATAAACCAAACACCATCTTTCTGGTACCTCGAATCACTTGTACATGAACCATAGCAACAATGCTCAGTGGTCACCATATTAAATAATTACTTTTCCAGAAGAATATATAGCTTGTTTATAAATTTCAAAAAGCTGCCAGCATTTGTGTTACTACGCGTCGCTAGCGGCTTTGTCCGAAAACAATATGGCCACAGCCGGGGCAATAACATCATGGTTTATTTTTAGCACAAGGATGAATTAAGTACAAGTGCCATTAGAAATAATTACAAAACTAAAACCGGAGAACCATCACAACACATAATTTTATACAACTATTATGCCTTACACCTCTTTTTTTACGCAGTAGATAAATATATGTAATGCAAATTAAAATACATAAAGTGGTCATTCCTAACACAAATGCGATATTACATGATTAAAAGAATTTAGCATAACATACACAATACAATAGATTGATCCATGGCCAATATCACTAAAATTTAGGAACCATGATATAGAAACCAGATGCAAGACCTTGTGTCTGAGGAAGGAAGCATGTCATAAAGAATTATACCAGGAAGGAAAACAAAGGGACCATTTCCAGGGACCTTGTGAGTACAACACATCGTAAAATAATAAAATGCAAGTAGCAATGAGCAACCCCTGAACAAGAATAATACTTTGTTTCTTAAAAAAATTCTTTTGATTTGTTACAGAGAAAACAAACACCCACACTATGGGGGATACAGAAACTCATTAAAGCCTTTGAAGTGCCCACAAATAGAACAGAATACAGCTCACTGTTTGTAAAATAACTGATAAACGTTTCAGCTATTGTGAAACGTGATCAGTGGATTATAGATAGGTATGACTAAAATAAGCAATGAAAAAATGGAACGCAATGGAAATAAAATAAACAATGGAAATTGTTTTTGTTTTTAATTTTTTCATTGAGAAAATCAAAAGATGTTTTTAATCATCAGATGCATACATGTTTGTTTGAATTGCACAACAGAAAATAGAATCAATTTTAAAAACTGATGATAATAATAGTATGAAAAGTGCCCTTTTGAGAAAGTATGCAATTGTCATACACAAATGGAAACTATCACATTAAATAATGTTTACTGCCTAATTGTTGGATAGTGTAAAGCTTTAACGCAATGGAAATAAAGTGCAAAGCAGAAGTTATTTATTTTAGTTTTAGATGACTGGTTTGATTAAGGAAGGTTAACAGAAGGATTTCATCATCCGGTACAAATTCTAAGCGTTTTGCATAATACAGAACATCATCAAGAATGAAAGTTCATAATTGACTTACTTAAATAAAAAGCTACTTTCAACATTCAGTTTAACTGTAATTGGTTTTTTTTTTATATGTTTGTGTTGTTATTCTTGTTGATTTGCCAAGGAATTGTGTGTTCACTATTTTATTATTCCTAAATTATCTTCTTCTTCATTTTTTAAAAACCTTGAATTGCAAGTATCTGCACAGGTTATCCACATACCCACTGATATATAATTTTATCCATTGTGCCTTACAATTATTCATTAATTACTTTATCATGCATTTATTTAGGGTGTTTAATTGGAAAGTTTGCCCTTGGCACGAAATATAATTTCATTCACTCCTTTCTGTTTTGAATTGAGTGAATGTTGACCAGCAGCAATACCTATTGGAAATGCTTCTAGCATAACCTCCATACACCAAAGAGCTTGAAAAGAAAGGGCAGATAATAAGGTTACTGAAAGAGGCTATACATATATATTCATTATCATGTGCACTCAGCTGCAAACACAGACCCAGATTTACCACTGGATTGTGCACCAACAGACACAGTATTCACAGTTTACTTTAAATCATCATGCAAAACAAACATCATAGACTTGAAGCTGCAAGTACACAGTGAAATGATAGTTCAGGGTCTATTTTTTTAAAAATCATCAAGCAAAACAAACATTATAGAGTTGAAGCTGCAAGTACACAGTGAAATGATAGCTCAGGGTCTATTTTTTTTAAAAATCATCAAGCAGAACAAACATTAAAGAGATGAAACTGCAAGTACACAGTGAAATGATAGCTCAGGGTCTATTTTTTTTAAAATCATCAAGCAGAACAAACATCATAGTGTCTAATTTTCCAGCACATTATTAATTGGTAATCTGGGTCTATCTTGTCTGCATCACTGAAATGAGCAGAATAATTTTTTTAACTTGGGCTAATTTTGCATTAATGCAATTTCATAGGAATTTTTTTTAAACATTTCGAATGAAGACTAAACAATTTATCTGTCTAAACAAAATCAAAAATAAATCTGTGACCAAATAAAATAAATGATATTAATGTCAACTGAATTATATATCATTCAACAAAAATTAATGGCAGCAAAACTCAAACATTTAGGGAGCGCAATTTTTGCTTATATTAGACGTTGGTTGTGCATTCTTTTGCCATCCATAGCGCTGTTAAAAGTTGGACCTGAGGATGGGCAGACTTTGTTTGCATGGCAATAATTTGGTCATCTGAAATTTAGTGTCTTAGCATAGAGGACAGTTGGTAACTAATAGCACCTCAAATAAAAGCTGACTGATGGTTTATTTTATGTGAGTGTTGCTAGCACACAACATAATGCATTACTGCATCATTTGCATGTAACCAACTGAACTCTTCAAACCATCTTTCCTGGAACTTTCTTAGTCTTGACACTGTCACTTTAGATTGATCATTAGTATTTTGTTCTGTGTCCACTTATTTTCCCTGCTGACGAGAAGACATACTTTGAGAAGCAAACAAACTTTTAATACCAAATTTGTGCAAGGTATATGTAAGCTACACAATTTTGTACTCATGTTGCAGTTGTTGGTAAAGGAGTGATTCCTAAGCCAAGTGCAATTGGTTGAGACTGCTGGTGATTACCATAATGTGCCACGAATTCCCAGCAGTGAATTGTGGAATTGGGAAATACACAATTTTTTTGTGTGCAATGTACATAGTTTATTAAATTATTTTACATGCAAGATGTTATTTATGTGCAATTCACATACAGTATTATATGAGTGGGAACACTGATGTATCAGATATAGTCATATTTTCTTGGCAATATGATATACTGTATCATGGCCCACATATCACAGAATATGAATGACATATTAAAGATACTAACAATTCAACAAAAGCGAATCTGCAGATCCATGCAGTCACTTCTATTCAGGGGATAAGAGTTAATCTTAGCATGTGACAAAGAACTATGAACTTCATAGTTTCTCTTAAAATTTCAAGAGAATGGTATTATCTTAATAAAACTGGTTTTAAAACATGCAGTTGTACAACAGCGAACAGTATGGTTGCAACATTCACCAAAATTTTTAAATGTGTCCAAACTATAACCAAAACAATGCAGTTTAATCTAACCAATTTGAAATTCACCCTTTCCCATGACCTACACATTAAGCCTGCAGCTGACAACAATTATATCCACACCATTGACTATGTGTATACCTCACTAAACTTGCAATAATTTCATTTGTGGTGTTATTTTGCCTGTTATGATGACAGAATTCAGCTTGTTAGACATGTTTTTGTTGAATACAACCAAAGTAAAACATCATTTGGACCTTTTCGTGTCTGTGATTTGAATATTTAACAATTTTTCAGTCATATCAGTAAGATGACTGCAGTGTGACAGTTTACAGTGATGTCTAGAGCTGGGGTATCATGCCACATACATGTAGCATAATGACCCACCCAGCCACATTATCTGGACACCAGGCCAACCAGTCTTTACACTAACCTCTTAATGATGAGCGCCAAGCGAGACAGTCATTAGTACCATTTTTTAAAAAGTCAGTGGTGTGACTCAGCTGGGGTTTGAACCCGTGATCTCCCACATCCAAGGCGAACACTCTAACTACTTTTGCAACCGGAACAGTCTGGGATCTTTGCACTGCTACATATGTATATGATGAAAAAATAATGCAATTGAATGTACAGCCTGGACACAGGAAACCAACAACTCAGACCAAAGACAACTGTGCCCAAGTTTGGTACAACTATTTAACAAAATATCTGAATTATAGCTTATTAAACTGCATTGAGCAACATTAAATTAGGGAGGGTTAAAATTTCAAGAGAATGATATTATCTTTACAAAACTGTTCCAAAACTGCATCAACTTGACTTAGGCCAAGATGCCTTTGGTCCAGGTTCATCCCTAATTTACGGACATGCACACAGGATGCTTTTATATATAATGATAGGATGTGAAGGGGAACCCTCCTATCAGGGACAACATAAACTGTGTTTAGTATCAGATAAAAGAAATGATCCAATCTGATCAGGTGCTTTCTAGAAGCAACATTAATCAGAAGGATAGAAAACTTTATTGGATACACCAATTACATACTCTACAGTCAGTAGGGACCAACATCTGTTTGAATGGGAGTCCAGGTATTTCTAACTGTACAATGACTTGCAAACTTGAAACAAGATTCTTTAAAATAAAATGCTACTCACAAAACAACATGTTAATAAACATGTTTTCAAAGCTAAATAATGCAATCCATTAAATTTTTGACAACATTATCAGTAAATCAACTAGTTGTCTAACATAAGGTACAAGTTGTCTTAATGTAAAGTACAACAAGTTGTCTTAATGTAAAGTATAACAAGTTATCTTAATGTAAAGTACAAAAAGTTGTCTTAATGTAAAATACAACCAGTGGTCTAATGTAAGGTACAAGTTGTCTTAATGTAAAGTACAATAAGTTGTCTAATGTAAAGTACAACCAGTAGTCTAATGTAAGGTACAAGTTGTCTTAATGTAAAGTACAACAAGTTGTCTAATGTAAAGTACAAGTTGTTTTAATGTAAAGTACAACCAGTTGTCTTACTGTAAAGTACAACTAGTTGTCTTAATGTAAAGTACAACCAGTTGTCTAATATAAGGTACAAGTTATCTAATGAAAAGTATTACAACCAGTTCTCATTAACTACAGCTTCATCCTACTGAGACCATATTCGATATGAAAATCATCTATAATTTAACAAAGACTGCACTAAAAGACTCCCATTAAATATTCCTCCAATGAGATATGTGGAAATATATCATTTAAATGGAACAGGTAGTTTGTGCACCACTGACACTCATGTACATGTTCATTTACATGGTTAATAATTTTGCAAATGTTTACAGGTAGTAAAACTAAACTAAGCAGTTTCCACATGTAAATGTTGCAACTTTCCCAACAGAATAGTACATTTGTGATCATCATATGGGTCATATGTACTGCTGTAAGTATTTTATCCCATTAATGTGGTGATACATTCCCTAAAGTACACTCCAGATTATATAACACAGCATTTGTCTACAATCATTTTGTTTATGTAGTAATATTTACTGTAATAATACAAGACACCCAACAATCAAACAGGTTACCATTTTATATTAACAAAGCAAAAACATGAAGATGCCACGTTTTTTGTCTTAGCGAATCTTAAGAATATTATAATACAGTACTGAACATACTTGCTTTTAAGTGGAGTCAAACTGCAAACAACAAAGATCCTGATCTGCCATAGCAAAATGTGCATGCACATCAGAGTCTATGCTGTTTGTTCTACTGATTACTTTTATCAAACTGCACAGACCCAGATCTGCCAACGCAAAATGCCACAGCAAATCTGGGTCATTGCAGTTTGCAGCTGAGCTCACTGTATAAGCTAGTATACAACTACCATCCATACCCATGTAAAAGAAACTCCAACTGTGAACAACAAAGACCCCAGTCTGCCATTATATAATATGCCAGCAGATCAGAGCCTATTTGTTTGTTCTGCAAATGAATACTAACAAACTTCATTGACTTTATACGCCAGCACACTGTGTGATTACAGATCTGAGTCTATGCAACTTTCAGATGGATTGAACTTGTACACTTGTATACATGGTGAGAGAAGTGTGCAACCTGTCTCCTCTTTGTTCTCCAGATGGTGAGACTTGCCTATTTGATTCTGTTAACAAGCTTGGCAATGAGGTAGAATTCAGGCAATTTAATTACAGTCTCCAGCCGAACAGCATTGGCACCATCTTTTTGTTCATATATTTTACACAAAGCCTAACAGTAAATAACAAAGACCCAGATCAGTCCATTCTGTTATGTCTGATTTACAGTATGCAGTTTAGACCTCGATCTGCTGGTGCATTATAGGAATGCAGATCAGGGCCTGAAGTATTTGTGTGCATTTAGAGATGGGTCAGTATGGTATTTCCAGACCTTTCAGTCAGCCTTTACAGCCAGGCAGTATCTGGCTAGATGGAAATTCCTGGGAGCATTTGGCATGGAACTGTATTGATTAGAGCATTACTGCTGGGGAAATGATCACAAGCCATTCTAGATCATCTTGTGCACACTGAGAGGGTTACTGGGTTATCATCCTCAAATGACCTATGGCCAGAGCTGCCTTAATGGCACCCTTATTCATTAATTAGCATAGGCTAGCCCATCACATACATTTGAAGCACTATATACAGACACAAAATGTTCATTTTTAATGCAAACTCAAAAATGAGAACTAGTTTTAAAATGTTCAAGTTATCATGGTTTGAATTTGTATGATACAGAGTACCAGCAGGATATGTGACCAAATTTAGATGTGAATGTCCAACATGATACCAGTGCATCTTTAAATCATACGATGCTCACACCTGTCAGATAGTATAGGTCTGTGGTCCACATGTATTGGAATATATCAGAGTATGAGTGGCATAAGGCGATACAGTTATCACTGTGGTCATTCAGATGTTTTTTTAATGGTTGGGGATGGCATGAAGATGTGCACAACAGTTTTAGAATCTTGGTTAAGACCAAAGAAGTTAAGTTTGTAGTATCAACATTAATGAAAATTAATGTACAATGGTGTTCATTTCCACAAGTGGGACCCAAAAGCTCCTGCCAAGTTGTAAAAAGTGAAGTGATTTAGAAATGAACATCATATACTTTCAATCAGTTGTAGCATCTAAATACAGCATGGTTTCATTACAATCTGACCTGTGTTCTGAATATGATTATTTTAGTGGACAAGGAAATTGCAGTAAACACTGCTATAGCATGATGGCTCGACAAATGATTCAAAGTAAGTAATGCTGGAAAAGTTAATATTTATGAAGCAATTATTAAATCCATGACCTCAACATCGATGATCATTAATGGTTTTCCCTGTTGTGATACAGCCAAACTGAGATTTGAATTACTCATTTTCAAGTAATCATTCTAGCACGCTCAAGTAACCATTTTCCTCAAGAATTTATTTTCATCATTCAAGTCTACATTTTGTTTTCCCTGTACACTACTTTGGAAATAAATGCAGCAATGGTTCTGTTGAAGATTCTCTTTTCTTTATTTACATTTTCTATCAATCATCCTCAATAATACAATCAAAATCAGTAAGACATTTCTGACAGCCAATGAAATTGATCATCACGACCTTTTCAGTATTAAAGGAACTCTACTGAGCAAGCTTGAGATCTACTCGATTCAGTCAGTTTATAATCTAACATAAAGATCTTCTATCTTTATTTTCTTGGGTCTTTTTGATGCACCTAAGAACACAGGAAAGGGTACTTTTTTGGCAGCAAAGCTAAACAAGTGTCTCTGAAAGGGATCTGGCAAAATGAATTTTCAGAAACTCAAGAACATTTCCTTTTAATTGCCAAGTGTTGAAACCAGCAACAACAAGATTTTCAATTAGCTGCTGCACTGAATGTCACATTAGCACCATTTTCATTTAGGAAGAAGAAGTTATTAGAATCCTTCTGATGAAAACCCTAGATCATAATGACTGTCCACTCAGGCAGGAGTAGTGACAACAAGATTTGAAAGACAGTCATCATGGCAGCCATACTGGATGCAAGACTGGCACAATTTTCAGTTAGGACCAACTAGGTATCAGAAGAAGTCTATTGCTGAAAACCCATTCTGACATTGTCATTCATTTCAAGAGGAAGAGTGATAATATATTTCAAGATATTGCTTTCCATTCAGGAGGAGCAGCATTGACAAGATTTTCAAGATGGCTACCATGGTAGCTATATTGGATGTCAGATCAGCACCATTTTCATTTAGACTACCCTAACTGGACATAAGAAATCTTCTGGTGCAAAACCCAAGTCAATATGACTTTCTGTTCAAGTAGAGTTGTAATAAAAATTTTAAAAATGGCTGCCATAGTGGCCACACTGGATGCCAGATTGGTACCATTTTAATTTTAAATAATGCTGACTTGGACCAGCTATACATCATAAGAAGTATTTTATTGCAAACCCCATGCCGATATGATCATCCATGTAGAAGAAGTAACAATATAAAGATTTTCAAGACGGAGTGGTAGTGGCCATATTGCTGTCAGATGGCACCATTTTCATTTATGACCAACTGGATATCATAGAAGTCTTTTAGTGAAAATCCAATTTTGATATGATCATCCATGTAGGAGGAGCAGCAACAAAATTTTTAAGATTGCAGCTGTGGTGGCCAGGTTGTCAGATCAGCACCATTTTCATCTGTGATGGCCATATTGATGTCTGATTGGCACCATTTTCATTTTGGACCAACCAAATGTTGTCTTTTTGCGAAAACTCCATATTGATATGAACAGCCATTCAAGAAGAGCATCAATAACAAGATTCTCAAGATAGTTGCCATAATGATCATATTGGACATCAGATCGCCACTGTTTTCATTTGGGACTAACTAGACTTCATAAGCAGTCTTTCAGTGAAAATCCCATGATGACATGAACATCCACTGAGAAAGAATAGTGATAAAAAAAACTGTGGCAGCCATATAAGATGTTTGAGCATTATCATTTAGGAGCAACTAGACAATTGGATGAACATGTGTGAAGTTTCAAGACTATCCTCCAGGTGGTTTAGGAGTAGTGATAACAAACTTGTGCTAACAACTAAAGACAATAGCCTATCATATAAGTTCTTTTGGTCTATAACCAGTAGAGTTATTAAATACAAGGGTCACTGGCACAATGGCACAGCCTAAAATGAACCTGTATCCAGTTTAATCTTGTTCATCAGACACTAAAAATGTCAGATAAAGGTAACTGTTGGGCAAACAATTTCAGTACATAAATGACTTCCAAGAAAACATTCCCATTTGTAGCCTCTACAAAAGCAAATGATAAATGAGATTAAACTGTATACATGTATATAAAGGGTGGAGAGGATAATTGCCAAGAACATCATGATAATACTGTTTTGCTGCATCCTTCTAGTTACAAATGTATTTTATTCAGTGGGCAGAACAAGATTAATAAGTTATTGTAAACTGCAGCTGTAATTTATAAACCATTTGTATATATAACTTGTATACCTGATTATAAGGTCAGCCCAACTGCAAACTGCAATGACTCAGATTTATTGTTGCATAATGTGCCAGCAGATCTGGGTCTGTGCAGTTTGTTAGAAGTAATCAGTAGAACAAACAACATACACCCTGGTCTGCAGGTGCATTTTGCTGTGGCAGATAAGATCTATGTTGTCTTCAGTTGGACTCAACTTATATGCGAGTATATATGGTAGTATTTTTTCTTTACGTGAGCACTAATTTTGGAAATTTTCACATAGGGTCTACTATGAAAATTCTTTTTCCCTTGTGCTCAAAGATGTAGAATAGGCGTTCTCTTCCAAGTCGAAAGCAGTGACTCATGGACATAGGAGGCAAAAGTGGCTTGGTGGTTAGGGTGAAAGGGTATGGGTTTGAATTTTACCACTGAATAAACCCTGGTTGATTATTATAGTTTTCCCTTGGGCTAGGCACTTTACTCCAATTGCCTGACACTAAAATGACCTATTTGTTTCATTTGCTGCATGCCCTTTGTTGTTTATTTCTACAAGTGACAGACTGCAAGTCTTTAGTGAATATAACCAACAGTTTCAGTAAAACATACTACAAAGTGTTGCAGTATTGTTTCTTAGCGTCCCATACACGTATGTGATGTCGCAACTGATAAGGCCAAATAAAAAAAAAATGTGTGGTACTTGTTATACTGAAAAATAATTTAGGGTAGGCAAGGTTGGTTGAAACTATTTTTGCTGTTTGGGGTTTTTTTTTCTGTCTTGATGAAGTTTTAAATGAAGCATAAACTAGAAACAAAGCTCATTTGCATCCTGAATTTAACTTTGATCATAGTTACATCCCTGTGTTGACATTTTTCCTAAATTATTTTGTTTCTTTTTTCCAAATTTTTATTATTCAAACAACAATGTAGGATCAGCAGTTAAAAATAGTGTCAGTCAGCTAACGGGAACCACACATACTTTTTCATTTGGCCTAATGGAACCAGAAATACAGCCTGGACATACACATGGGAAATTGTAGAATCTACAATCACTAAGAAACTATGAAGTGACATACAAACTTGAGATGGTGTTTCTTAAACATTAAATGTCACTAATCAAAGATTCGGTTGATAAATATATTGTTTAAAAATAAATACTGTGGTTTGAAAGAAATTTTTATCAGCACTACTGGAAAATAAGTGTGATGTGTAATGTTGTGTAATGTGTACTAAAACCAGTTCTTGTAGACATCTGCTTTATTCCTAGCAATGCCCCATTCAATGTGAAAATCTTTAAGATAAAAAGAGAATGATCCTAACAAAAAATAATCTGAGCTAAGATTAGGAAATAAAAAAGTAATTGGAATGGATGGAGAGTTCTGCATCAATAACAATCACATGCTTACATGTTCACCAATTTTATAACATTTACAGGTAGTAAACTAAAATAAAGTCACTTACATGTATAAATGCTGCAATATAAGTGTCAAACTCATGATTCAAGGGCCTAGGTTAGATATCTGCAGTGGCAAGCCAGAGTTGGTTACTCTAGTGCATCTTTAGGAAAGTCACTTAGCCACAATTTTCCCCAGCACTATATAGCCTATATTGTGTTGAAAGTGCCATTCAAAAATACAACCAACCAAACAAATACACAAAGAACGAAAGAAATGATCTACTTACCAATCCTGGCCACTCAATAGAAACCTTTGGTCTCTCTGGGTCAGGCCGATCAGCCCATACAAGGGTATGTTCCACAAGGAATAATTGAAATATATCACGAACACGAATCCACTCTCTTCTGGTCCAATCTACATCATCAAATTCCACAAGAACCTGAAAGAGAAACTTGTGCTGTATTTCTCTAAAAATAAATGCTCCTAAACACACCCTCTTTGAGATACAATTTCCAGATGGGCATTCTTCCAAAATAAACCCACGCCCACTTCTGATCACAGTGTGAACAAAAATGCCAGTGAACATTTAAAATCTTTTGTAAAATAATCAATAACCTTTTCCTTAATTTTTTTTCTCCCAATGACATGAAAAGCATTTCATTCAATAAATCACTTAAAAAATGGTTACATATGTTGTTTTTATAAACTTAAGTTCAAACACTCTTAAACTCAATTTACCTATACTCATAAGAATCTATTTCGAAATCTTACAGCCATCAAAAATTTTTCAAATGTGAATGAAATACTTTCTTGCCATAATGTAAATCAGTAACAGACAATAAAAAGCAAACACCAGGGGTGAATCGGAAAGGGGGTGTGTGTGGCTTAGACAGTGCACAGCCTCTAAAAATGAGTGCAAACAAACTAGGATGTTTCCTTGAATAAGTTTTCTTTACAGTCAGAGGTATAAAATTATGCCCTGGAAATGCATTAAATGCAAGAACTTTGAGGGGCTTTGCCCCTGGGCCCATACCACTCCATTCCACAGACCCCTTGCTCCCTTACTTCTGCTCCCACCAAATGATTTTCTTGAATGTGCACCTGAATAAAGATAAATGCCAATCAGTGCTACCACCAAGACTTTACACAGGCTGAATAAAGCCAATGACAATCAATGCTACCACCAAGACTTTACACAGGCTGAATAAAGCCGATGACAATCAGTGCTACCACCAAGACTTTACACAGGCTGAATAAAGCCGATGACAATCAGTGCTACCACCAAGACTTTACACAGGCTGAATAAATCTGATGACAATCAGTGCTACCACCAAGACTTTACACAGGCTGAATAAAGCCGATGACAATCAGTGCTACCAACAAGACTTTACACAGGTTGAATAAAGCCAATGACAATCAGTGCTACCACCGAGACTTTACACAGGCTGAGTAAAGCCAATGACAATCAATGCTACCACCAAGACTTTACACAGGCTGAATAAAGCCGATGACAATCAGTGCTACCACCAAGACTTTACACAGGCTGAATAAAGCCGATGACAATCAGTGCTACCAACAAGACTTTACACAGGTTGAATAAAGCCAATGACAATCAGTGCTACCACCGAGACTTTACACAGGCTGAGTAAAGCCAATGACAATCAATGCTACCACCAAGACTTTACACAGGCTGAATAAAGCCGATGACAATCAGTGCTACCACCAAGACTTTACACAGGCTGAATAAAGCCGATGACAATCAGTGCTACCACCAAGACTTTACACAGGTTGAATAAAGCCAATGACAATCAGTGCTACCACCGAGACTTTACACAGGCTGAATAAAGCCGATGACAATCAGTGCTACCACCGAGACTTTACACAGGCTGAATAAAGCCAATAACAATCAGTACTACCACCAAGACTTTACACAGGCTGCAAAAGGTTTGAACTAGTTACAAAAAATAGCAAATTTCATATATGATACAAATGTTTTGAGAAATAGAGCAAGCAAATGAAAAAGCATCTCCAACTTATGCACACTGATAGTGAAAACTACTGGGCAGCAAATTTAAAACTTCTTTCCAAAACTAGTGTTAATGCTGCAGGTATGTAATTGTTACCCACAATAGATCTCTGTGCATTTTGGAGATATGCATGGCATTAGAATTGCTGCTATTCTATTTAAAATTTCAGCAGTAACCTAATCTATGAATATTTCAAACATTACCATATATACTCATTCATAAATCCAATTACAAACTGCAAAAACCCAGATTGGCCATCACATAATGCGCTGGCAGATCTGGGTATGTGCAGTTTGTTAGGAGGAATCAGAAGAACAAACAAGATAGACCCTGTTATGCAAGCTCATTATGCTATGGCAGATAAGGATGTTTGTTGTTTGCAGTTTGACTCGACTTACAGCAAGTATAAATGGAATATGCTCTCTTTAAATAAGGTCAAAAATGTTAATGTACCTTTTCCCCTCCTTACCCTTTAGCTGTACCAACTGGGTACCACTTTGTTTAAAACCAATGCTTTCTATCCAGCAATAGCATGTGTGTGTGCGAGTGTGATTTGGATTTTGAACATAGCCTTAAAAAAATTTCAGTCATATCGCTATGATGTCTGCAGTATGGCAGTTTATAGTGATGTCTAGCACTGGGGCATCAAGCCATAGACATGCAGCATCATGTTCCACCCAGTCACATTATCCTGACACCAGGCTGAACAGTCCTAACACTAACCTCTTAATGCTGAGTGCCTAGCGAGTCAGCTGCAAGTACCATTTTTATAAGTCTTTGGTATGACTCCGCCGGGTTTTGAACCAGCAACCTCCCACATCTGAGGTGGACGCTCTAACTACCAGTCCACCAGAACGGTCTGGTCAGCAATAACATATTAATTAATATTTCATTATGCATCAGTGATGGACAGAAAATTTCAGCTTGGGGTCATGTTACACTATCAGGGCTCAAAATTAGCATTAATCTGCAAGCATGAGACAAGTAAAGTCCTTGCAGGACTAGTACTTTACTTAAATTAAATAGTCCAATGGCTAGAAAAAGTTTGCTTTCACCAATTAGTTACTGATGAAGGACTAGTAAAGAAGATTCAGCCAGAATAGTAAATGAGATTGAAACCTAGTTCGGATGAACAACCCTTTAGATACACTAGGGAAAAAAAAAAAAAAAAATCAAAAATTTGTTATTAAATAAATTTTTGATCAAATTTCTGTTTATAAAGGAAATCCTTTAAACACACCTTAGGGGGTTACAAGAACACATAAAACACTTTTCTTTTTTTGGATAAGTGGATGGGGGGGGGGGAATCTGTCTGGTGCCCCCAAAAAAGAAAAAAAAAAGAATAGTAAATGTCTCAATCTAGTAGTCCAATTGGCTACAAAGAAAAAGGTCTTGTTATGATAACTACAAACAGATATTTAATCATCTTTAGATCAGTTCAATTTTTGAAGAACCATGAATTGACCAAGTCCAACATATTCGCAATCCATTTTGAACTTACACTGCAAACATGTATTAAAATTGAGGTTACTTACAGGTAGCATCACTGACCACTATGGTGTGAATACATGATCATTATGGTGTGGAGTCATTATGTGCTCTTTTGTAATATTTATAGGGCTTCTTTCAAAATGGCTTTGGAGATTGTCATTTTTTAATCTAACAAAAAAAGAAATGGTTCTTGTTTCAGTGTATTATATATTATTTATCTATTTGTAATTACCCCATGCAACGTAGGTAATACTAGCTAAGAAGTTAAAATTAATCACAATCTATACTTTCTGCTTTGCTTGTCTTACTTAAGTCCTATGGTCAAAATATGTGGTGTAAGGATCAAAGTGAAAACATAAGCCTTAATCCTTTAGTTGATTGAAAGGATTATTTCTCAGATTAATGTAACCATTCTGCTACATGACAATATGCAGAAGGCTGTATGATATGTTACCATTTATGTATGATCGGTTATTTTAACTGATTATTTTCTACAATTTGCATACCAGCTATACTTGCTTATAAGTCAAGTCAAAGTCCATATAAGGCACATCCTGATCTGCCGTAGCATAATGTGTTTGCAGATCAAGGTCTATGTTGTACTACTAATTACTCCTAACAAACTGCACAGACCCAGATCTGCTAGTGCATTATACAATTGCAGCACTGGTTTGTGCAGTACAATCTGCAGTTGGGTTCATATCAAAAGCAAGTATACATGGTAACATTTGAAATAAAACTGTAGGAAATCAAGAGTAAGTACAGAAAAAATATTTAAAATTGTCTCCAACAGTGATTTATATGCAGATATTTTGTGGTGGAGGGGATGAAAAAGGAACTTGCTACTCAGTCCTTTGTCTTCAGTGGCCAATTAGTTTTTGAGATGTTCCCTTCTTCTGTAACTGATATAGTTTTTTTTTAAAAAAAGTGAGCTGACTCGAAGGAATGCAAACTGAAAGAACTGCAGCCAACGCTGCATATTCTTCATACATTCTGTAGAAACCCACACATACAAACACACATACTGGCACATATGGGACTATGCAAACAGCTGCCACTGGTTCAAGATGTCTTTGCTGAGCTGGTGCATGTGTATGGCAGAGCTGTGATTATTCTAAATAAGGGCCAGCACACAAAAAGTCAATAAATTTACAGCAGATACTCTCCAGAAATACATCAGCTGACAGCCTAAAATTGGCTCCCCAGCTGAATTCTAGATCTGTAGGGTCAGCCAGCTACTGGTGGAGCTAATATTTCCAAGACATTTTCAGATTTTTCACTTGAGTCAGCTACAGTGTATTTTTTTTTTTTTTAAATACAGAATTTATTTTTACATTGTGGCTGATTGGAGGTTCTTTTATAAGATACAAAATGATATGACACAAACTACTGACAGTAATGATAGATCAGAAATATTACTGATTTCATGAAAGCAAGAAATAATTCCATGAATTTCAGGCATACATATACATGTATTTAAAGATCAAGGAATCTATTAAAACAGATCTGGAGTCAAGAGAAGGATTACAAAACTAACAGTGTTAAACCAAATTCATCTAACTGCATAAGAATCTTCAACAATTTTTTAAGAAATATTCTGCAAGCTGAAAAGCTCATATCATTTAAAAAAAATGAACAAATGCATGTTGTCTGATATCTGATGCTGGCGTCAAACAGTCTTTCTCCAGTGAAACTAAATAATCCAGTTGATTACATTTTACCTCCAACCTTTTGTACTTTTCAATGCATAGTTCAAGCATCTTCTTTTAACATTTTCTGTTTTATAAGTTCATGTGTAAATCTAATTTAAATAGTATTACTTACTTTCATGGAATTTAGTAAGAATGTGTGTATTTCTTTTCCACTACAAATAAGAGTTACATGGTGGTTTTTTTATATGTGCAAAATTCTAATGTGTGTAAATTTGCAAACAATAAAAGGGCCATAAGGAAAATGATTACCATTCATGTAACTGTAATCATCTTGAAACCAAGATATTATTACTATTATTATTATTTAAAATAAAAACAGATGTGTGGTACTGGTTACCTGACTAAGCCATCTTTTTCCTGCTGACCCCACATTTTTTTGTGGGGGTGGAGGAGGAATTTTTAAAAAAATAGAAAAAAGAAGACAACAAATAATTGGGGAAAAAAATTAGCAATGGGATGCAACTATGATCAAAGTTAACAATTCTGGATGCAAATGACTTATTTTCTAGTTTATGCTTGATTTAAATCTGTCTGGACCAACAAACAAAAAGTTTATACCAACCTATCCTAACTTTTATTTCAATACAACCAACATCACAAATTCTTTTCTTAACATTTCGCCTCATTATTCTTGGCAACCAGATGGCACAGTTTTATCCTTGCAATACCAGAAATACACTCAACACACTGAAACACACTGAAATACACTGAATATACGATGGATCAGAAATATTGCTGACTCCATGCAAGCAATACATATATTTAAAGATCAAGGAATCTATTAGGGCAGATCTAGAGTCCAGAGAAGGATTACAAAGCTAACAGTATTAAACCAAATTCATCTAACTGTACAAGAATCTTCAAGAAATATATATAAAGTACCGAGCCATCCAAGCTTAATAAAAAGCCAACTATAATGCAGCGTTTACAAGACCTGATCACCCACTGTAACTTGCCAGTGTCTAGATACTTTATTCATGCATTTAATATCAAAGGAATTGGTTGGTTGGTTTTTAATGGCCCTTTTTAACACATTATTGACTATATCATGCCAAAGGATGGGAGCCAAGTACCTTTGATACAGAAAGGAAAGAACCTGAAATTAATAGTTGGACCATCTGATTACACTGCACCTCTTTTCACTGAAATCCGGACAACAACATGCCCCTTAATGTACTGCATTTTATCAAAGTAATTTAACACAGAATACTCATTATGCAAACAGCTATCTGGCTCTGAAAATAATTGAAAAGATAACCACATACATTCAAGATGTGTTAACACTCTACAGTACTGTAATATTTTGGGGATTCCACATTTTCAAAGATCTGTATATGCCAGTAAATCTTAATATACAAGCGGGTACAATTAAAAATTTTGTTTTCATATCCTTGCTTATGATTTTTAGAATTGAACTCCATGATAAAAACTAATGAATGTTTAAATATCTCACTTTAGTTTAGCGGTGAATAACTAAACCATTTTTCAAAATATGCAAGTATAGAATGAGAAAGACATGTCCCTCATCATGTAATGTGCAAGAAAGAAATTGGTTTCATATATTCATTGTAAACACTGGCTGGGGTCAAGCTATACTTGAATTTTCGAGAGAAGTGACTTCTCATTTTGGACAGGACAGGGAGAAGTGAGAGCTAAACAGGAAGAAGTGGAAACAAAGCAAGATAAGCAATATATATATATATATATATATATATATATATATATATATATATATATAGTATTTGATTTCTTCTCTTGTTTGAATTATGCTCAATCTCTTAGCATTTAACACTGGTTTTAAGCAATATTTTATTTTCAAGTAGAAATTTCTGAATTGCATGTATATTATAATCACATTCTGTACATACATAAAAATTATCATATTCATATTCAGTGTATTTTGGCCACATTACTTAAGAGTGCTATAGAAGCTATACATTTTAATGAATTTTAACTGATAGGAGTAGCTAGATTACAGTACTGTAATTGCAAGTTAATAAAAATGCTTAATCAACTACCCCTAACAAGATTTTCTTTACTCTGAAAGTTCACTATAAAATGGCAGTTGAAAAAAATTAGAAACTTGTTTGAAACAAACCACTGTAACATGTACATGAGCAAATGCACACGTGTCTTTATACCATTTTGCTTGTCTCAGTTTCTTTGTTGCCCAAAAAACATTACCTTAACTATTCATTAATAATACAATTAAGCATTAAAGTCGGTATATAAATAAACTAAAACCTTCTTTCCAACTGAATTGAAACTGCCAAAATTGGAGTGCATCTATTTTTACAAAGAGGAGCTTTCTTAATGTAACCATTTACATTCTAGCTCTAGTTCACTGATAGGATTGCAAATCTATGGTTTTATTATTTGGGTGCATATGTGTAGTCATATCAGGCATGGGTTAAATAGTATTTGCTTCAGTACTTTTCTTCCCCTGTATTTTCACAAAATTGAGTGAAAACAATATTGACCTTACAGCGCTTCTAGAATTCCACAACAAAGTACTGTCCATATGTTGGGACCTACATAATTGCATTTTTATGCTAAATCTTAAATAGCATAATATTTTGACTCTGCTTTCTGAGTTGAATATTTTCCATAATATATTTGCCCAAATGTTTATGAAAACAGACAATCCAACAAAGTGGTACTTCCCAAACACAGCGACGTCCACCCTTTATTTCCCCTGACAGGTTCACATATAGTTTTAATCTGATTTTATGAAGAAAATAACGCACATGCGGCAATTAAAATCTTCAGGTCACAGACTCTGTTCTTAAAACACAAATTGCTATTTACAGACTATTGTTGCAGTTGCATGTTTTTATCACCAGATGATAACTTGTGGAAAACGGCCAGTGATAAAGCTAGTCCTACAATGTAAGACACTGACCCTAATATTTATGTTTTGGGGGTCGACCCCAAAAACAAATATCAGGGTCGATGTCTTACAATGTAGGACTAAGTGATATACAATAACCAGAGACATATATATATATATATATATATATATATAACACATCTCTCCTGTAACTTGCTCTGGAAGTGGTTAATGGTCAATCAGCTATCAAAACACATGCCTGTGAATGTGCAAGAGTTTGTCACTGCAACTGAAATCAACACCAGCTGTTTCAATTGTCTTGATGCCTACATTTTGTCTTGAGCAACAACACAAGTTACACAACACCAGAATAACTGGTTGGGGCAAGGGAGCTTTTCAAAACATAAGGTGTGGTCACTCTATGCACAAATAAAAAATAACAGGGATAAGTCATTTTTGTTTTCCTAACAGAAAAGGGCAGTTTTTATTTTTAGGCGACTTAGTCACCCATTTCACCTGGTAGCATGATCCCTGCATTGGTTGTGAAATCATGGAGTGATTTTTCTCATATCAAGGTTGATTACAATACAAACAAATCATTAAAATAGTTTGTTTGAAATGCTTTTTATCTTGTCAAAATTTTCATATGCAGCTGCATATCTGCGTATAAACAACTTCATGCCTGGTTTACTGCCTACAAAACTTGTACAAAACCTGCAATCCTCTAAACAAAGATGCATGCAGTACATACGTGTAAGCGATGTGGATGTCTAGATAATAAAAATATCTGGATGGATTAATTATTGTTTTTTCAGCATCAGCATGAAACAGTATCTCACAATGATCCTAAGGCTGTTTTACCTAAATTGTCAAATATATTTAACAAAGATGTCTTACAAACTGAACCCTGTCATAATAAGAGGTAAAAGACTTTAACCCATGAAACAATGAAGAGATGAGTGAGGAATGGTATGCTCATTGGCATTGGTTTACATAAACATGTAAACAGACCTCTGCTGTGTACCAGGCTAATATGCAGATCAGCAAACATAAAGATGTAAACAGAGGTCTGCTGTGTACCAGGCAAATATGCAGATCAGGAAAGAATGAGCTTTCAATCAGTTCCATTAAATGATGTTGTTCTGGTTACTGTATACTGTATACATGTTTAGAAATTAATGACATTATCAAATTCTTGTATTATGTACAGTGACAGCAAATGAGCCAACAAATTTCTCATTTTTGTATTGGTCATACCTGTTGCATGGTGTTTTAAGGCAATCACACATTTTTAAAGCCTGTATGATTCTGAGTGTATATCAGTTTTGATAAGGCAAAAGAAAAAAAAGTATTTCTGGTCTCCTGACCGCCCCTGTATTCAGTGCCAACTCTTGCACCTTTCCCCTCAAGGCAATGTTCCCTCTAACGTTTGTGGCTGCACAATCGTGCAGCTCATTAGAAAACGCCGCACAACAGTTTCAAAATTCCACACACAAGTTTTGGTAGCAAATACATATGAGCTAAAGTTTTGTTTAACTTAAGGTAGGCCACTGAATTATTAACCTACTTATCTTTGCGTCAACGGAAGGTCAAGATCTGTGACTGTGTGCACCCGCAGCTGAGCATTCCCAGCAGACCAGCTTGTTTCTGAAAATGTTCTGCTCACGTGGAAATGACGCTGCTCAAACAACAGGCAGTTCCACACACACAGGAAAAATATTAGAGGTAACATTGCCTCAAGGGTTAAAATTTTGTAAAATAAAAATGTCCAAAACTGATTTGTGCATCTAGCTGAGCCTGTTTTGCCCAGTATTTTAATCCTAATTAGTATAGTATATATACTAATCATTATAATATATATAACTTTAAAAAAAACTAACCACCCAAATTTTAAAACCAGTGCAATACGAAACATACTTTTTGGAGGGGGGGGGGGCTAAAGTAATATCAACAAACATATTTAGCATATCCCATGGAACAAACTTTATATTTTACTTAGAGCTTCTTATTAAAATTGTTAAAAGATCTATCTCAAATTGTATTATCAGATGTTCTGGGGTTGAAAGCGTTGGTCTTTTGTGTTAGAAATGTGGGGTAATGGTCATGCAGGCAAATGGAAGGGACATCAATAACATGAAGAACTGGAATAAAAATAGTCAACCGAGTTCAATATTTTTCGGGGACAATCCACATGATTCAGTTCCATGTTGAACCAGTCAAAACGAGAGCAAGTAACTGAGCCAGTAATTTTTAATATTTGGATTTAGTAGGACACTGCTAATGTCACCAATGTGCAATAATTCCTTTTGTTCCTTCAGAACATTTCAATTTGATTTTTACAGTAGAATTTAGATTCTAAAGAGGTAACTAACAAAAACAATTAGTTATTCTTAGGAGAAATTTCTAAACACAGGTTTTTGAAATTATTAACTTCCAAATTGTCCCTGCATTTACAATAATAGTCACACCACCAAATCCCATGATGCATCAACTTTGTATTTTCTAAAAATACTGAAATGTTCAGTTTGAAAAGCAGTCTTGATGATTAGTCCCCCGTTTTCTTCCTCTCAGTCTATGCACTGAGATATATTATTTTCTTTAGATGGCAGAAGTTTAATTTGATCAGGCTTACCTGCTGGTCATATTACTCTAATGTTAAGGTGACCAATCTGAATACCATTTCCTCTTAACTCTAGTTGCAGACCCCTACAGGAACCGGTGTGTGTGTCAGCAAAGGATATACACATGAATCGGACATACACAAGTAAATAATCATCATTTAGCCGAGTTCTGTTTTTATATACCCTTTCAGTATTGTCATTACTGCTGAAATTGACAGCTGTAGATGACAATGTTTGGTAATGTAAAGAGCATTATGTTAGCCCAAGAAACCAAATAATTTTGTCAAAAAAGTGACAGTATCCTAATGCAAATTGACATTCATGACAAAGTCACTAGTATATTAATATCACTAGTATATTAATATATGCTAATAATGAGTTTGTTTTGAGTGGCACAACCTGTTGATGGCACAGCTGTTTTATTTGGTTTAATAATAACAATAATATTAATAATTAAGTCTTTCTTTTATGAGGGTGATATAATACAAAAACTGATCTCCCTAGTGACCCTCAATTATCTACATATGTACAAGCAAAATATATAAAATACAGCTGGGAAACAAACATCATACAAAAAAGGTACAATGGATTGGTGTACATGAGAGCAACCAAGTATGGATTCAGCACACAGTGCATTATATACACTGACATGCATGATTTAAATCTTTTTCACACACACAGTGTTGTGCTGGCTGTAACTGAACAGACTTGGAAAGTGACATTTGATGCACATATATAACACTCTAGTTACACTACAGCAAAGACACCTATGCATGTACATGCACTTGTCTTCCATAATGTTGTAGGTAAAGCAAATAGATCCCACAGAAGCACAGAAAATAAGGACCAAAAACTTAAGCAATCTTTATCATGTATTATTACCTGATACTCAAATCATGAATCAGGATATGTTCTAACTATTAGCCTATTCTGAAAACTTCAGGACTGAAGGATGGATGACTGACAAGTGATGATAGATACACGTATCTTCTTCTTTCCTTTCTTTTCATGGCAAATAGTGACATACAGACTGACAAGTAAATATATGATGTAAGTTTAAGATCAGCTGTACAACAAGATAGAAACAAACAATCTGTGATGCAATGCATGCACTGAGAACTACTGCAGCTAGTAAGACTTCCCATTTTGAGATGCCCCCCCCCTCTTGATACTGTACTTTTGCTTTGTTTGCTGAAATGATCTAGGCCACTATCCAAATCATGATGCTGCATTCCTTTTACTTACAAATTCTTATTGCAGTATATGTTAAATCAAGGCTAATGAACTATAAACTACATAACACTTCAAGATAACTGTAAAATTGAACTTATGTGAGATTATTAATGTCAATAACTGAACTTAACTCTACAGAAACTGAACAAGACAATATGTACATTTAAAATTCCTAAAATGTACACATTATGGCCAGTGAAAAAGGCAGTGAGTCATTAGCCAGGTATTTCTAGTCCAAAAAACATTATAATTTTCCCCTTAAATGAAACGGTTAACTGAATAGTTTTCATTCATGCAGGTGCATGACTTATTTGAAGTATAGCATGAACAAGATCCCAATTACCATATCACTCCATGATTAGCAAAAAGATTAAAAATTTCTTCTTGCCATGAAAGATGAGTGTTTTCAAACTGCACAAAGTGCAAACTTCCATAAAATTCTATGCAAGTTACTTTCAATATTACGATACGTGCCCCAAAAAATTTTAAGCTCATCCTGAGCTGCCGGATTTGGTCAGTCCTGTATGGCTTTGTTATTTCCAGGGTTTACTCTAGAACTGAAATTTAAGGAGTCAACATACTACATCAATTTGAAAATGAGGGGGATGTGGAATTCTCTAAAACAGTGGTTCTCAAACTTTGTGGGTGGACAACCTGAACACTGTTCAGTGTCTCAGTGGACCACAAAATGACTGCTGAGGGTCTCGGTGAACCACTTAATAATCTCTCCTAATGCTGATTGTACTATTAGCTAACTACTGTAAAGCACTTTGCATAAATGCACTACATACAAAAAATTAACGATAATTAACATTTGTTTGTTCTACAAATAAAAGCACACAACTCATATTTTAATATCAGTAGTCTTTCTTATCAAATATGCTGAATACTTACACATCGGAAAAAGTAAAACATGATACCAATCATGAACTGCAGATATCTAGCCTTAATTGCCATCAGTCATATAGTGACTATCAAGATACACAGAACTACTGAGTGCAGAATTAAAAAATACATGTAATTTATTGTGCCAATTTAATGTTTTAATTATGTAATGATTAATCAAAATAGCTGAAAATCAGTCAGAAAAGCCAAATGACAGAGCATTATGATTCTCAATAATAAATTAAAAATGACTTACGTTTTATTCCTTGGAATTTTTTTTTTAAACTTTTAAAATTTTCTGTCATTACATCCCAATATGCATTTTTAGAAAATTTAAATTTTACACCATTGAGGCATCTTGCATCCATGTTTTATAAGTAGGTACAGGGACACAGGCAAATGATTCAGTTTGCAAAAAAGATAATAATCAGCATTTATGAAGTGATCAGTAATCCTTCAATATATACAATTTCTAACACTAGCATGTAAATTTTATCAGTTAAATTTGAACATTCTAGTAAATAATCAAATTATCAGCCCTTATAGTTGCTCTCTTCCACTTTTGTTTTTGAATTTGTGTACAATTTATCATGGTCAAATAGGCTCTTGCTTCACAGGGTTGCTTTTGGACTCACCCGTCCCCATACCCAGACATTCGGAAATGTGAAAATCAGGTTGCAACTATGTATTTTTTATAACGTGCTCTGCAAATAGGACCATGGGGTGCCAGTAACTGGTAATCCAGAAATGGGCATTAGCAAGTGGAATATTCACTGATGTCATTAGTGGTGATGGGCCAACCATGTGGTAGAAAGGCTCCTCTTGCTGCCAAGGAAAAGACAAAATATGAATTGCCACAATGGGAAAACCCCTACTATGATTATGGTATGTACATATGTGCGTGCTTGAGAAAGAAAGGGGAAGAGAAAATTATGTTTGGAGAGTATAAGAACAAACTGATCATATTTTTTTTCCACGGGAAACAATAAAGTAAATATCAAATTGTACAAGATCATTCAACTAGAGAAAGTGAATCAAAAAACAGAGAACAAAAAAAAAACATTTATAAGAATCAATTTAAAGAATGTAATCCTGAAATTATGCTTTAGTATTCTGCAACACTAACCCATTTTAACATTAAATACACAATCTGTCCACTATGATAGGTAGATTTATGATGGATTATTCAGGTTTCACATTTTCATGGCAGTTTTCTTTCAGTTGCACATTAATGCATTAGTTGAGCTTCTCTTTGTCCTTAAAATCTCAATCCCATTTGGTTTAAGAGTGTTGGAAATAACCAGGAGCATTTTATATGATAGTCTCCTCTATTTATGAACACCAGCAACAGATTTATGGCCAGTACACATAAACCTCATGAAAGAACATAGCATGTTAATATTTATCACTTGAGAGTTGTAACACAAATTTTCTCACTCCAAAATTGCCCTTGAAAACTTAGCACATTTCCACAGTATCTCTGATAAAAATTCCTTAAATTGGTCCTTTAAACAAACTATAACTTTAGACAATATATAAATGTCATTCTCTGCCTTCCCTTCTAAACTTGAGACAAAACAAGGTCATCTTCTGAGGAAAAGTCTGTGATGACCATTTTACATGTTCAGAAACCAAAGATGATAATCACATAATTGAAACTGATTGGATACTTTCAGGTAATTATTTAGCTGATGTAACAATATCCCACATAAAAAGCTACAACTCAGATACGTGCAATAAATTGAGAAATTAAAGTTAATTATATAAAAATTGGAAGTAAAGAAGATGTCATAAAATGTGTTGGACAATATTCTATCATGTGATACCAGTGACACTATAGTGTGGGCAGCTCTGAGAGGTTCGGCAAGAAAACTCTGGGGCCTAAAGCAACCTAGATTTCTCAAACAATATCCTTTTCATCATCCCACCCTACAATATCTTTGGTATTCCACTCATACATATAATCTAATATGTTACACTTTGTTTACAGTAGGCAGCCTAACAATATATTCAATATATACAAACAATACGCAGAAAATTAAATCTACATGCAAACTATATTAGGGGCAACAAGAAGGCAACCTTTGAACATTTAAAAAATATATTCTTTTATATTAAATTACATTTTAGCATGACCTCTCTTTTATGACTACCTCTGTCATACTGTCTCTTCACAACTTCCGTAACTCTCTCCCCTTGTTTAAATAACCCTCCATCTTTTTCTCTTTTGACAACAAAAAACTCAAACAAAAAGAATGACATACATTGACATTTCACTCACATGTCATCAAACTGTAAATAAGTGTAAACAGTGGTACATTACAAGTATTCATGTATAATGACATAACAGGTTAATTAATGTATGACTGAGAGAATAATTTGAGCTACTTAAACACATGAATGGCAGAATCTGCAAGTTTTCACAGCAAATCTCAACATATTACATTTCATAAATATAGTAAAGTTTATTATACTGCACTTTTAATATGCAAGTGTTTATATGATCAAGACAATTCATTTAAATTGGTGTGGATTGGACATAGTTTCACGCAAACAATATTGATAATTCTTCATTTCAAGAGGGTAACTCATTTAGTAAATAAGCACCAGTAGCCTCCTTTGTGGTTCTCTGCTATATAAAATCTTAAAAACTTGCGCAGCAACCCTAGCAACTTCAACTGGGGGAGGACAAAATCAGGGGGTCACAATATACCCATCAATCACACCATTTAAGTCACATTCCTAGTCACACCAGCTCTTTAAGCCTTCACTTAATATGACCTCAGTTTCACTTCCACTGCCAATGAATTGTCATAATAGATAACATCTAGTGTTCATGCCAGAATGGAAAAAGTGAGCCCCTACTAGGTCAAAAAGTAGAATAATTTACAAGTAAATTAAACCAGGGAAGTGTTGCAAATATTCTTTCTGGTTTCTTTTCATCCATGAAAATTCAACCATGCATAATTATCAGCTTCCCTGTCATAAGCTTACCAGTCCAGGGTTTGAATTCCTCATGCATAAGTAATGATTCACCTCAAGAATTTATTTGAACCTTCTGAGTCAACATTCTTTCCTCCCTGTTGGCTACTTTAAAATTAAATGCAGTGGACAAAGTCATCTTAACTGACAAGGAAAATGTAGAAAATTAGCCATAGTCAGACTCCACAACAAGTAACTTGAAGCATATAATGATGGAAATTTGAATATTTAATGCAAAAATTAATAAATCCATAACAAGTACCGACAATAATATTGTGTATTTAAACTGCTTCAACCGACTAGAAATAGGACAGGATATTTGGGATCAGATTTCTTTTAAATTACCCCACTTTTACATTTCTCAAATAAAAACTGTTTACTCATTATTTTCTGAGGTCTTTTTTATGCACCATATGGAGGTGCCCAAGAGGCAATTTTTTTTTTCGTGCCAAAGATGAAAGATAAGGGCGAATGGCACTGCCTAAAATGAACACTGAACATATATATTACAACCAACATATACTGCTACTTCATATTTAAAACATGATTAATTTTAAGAAGTGCAAAATATGAAGCTTTCATGGTATTAAAAATTTCAAAATTTCACATTTTCCATAATGGTCATGCCATATTATTAATTTCTTTTTAAATAATGACATTAGCAATTTTTTAAATAAAACTTCCAATTATTAGTTAAAAAAGTAATTAAATAATCCAGCTGAAAGAAAATAAAATAAATCAGTAACTAGATTTGCAAAGTTGCAACACCTTAATCATAAGTTATTTAAAGCTTTCTATCTTAATGTATATAAATTCTCATGAGTCCAACTGCAAACTGCATAGACCCAGATCAGCTGTTGCATAATGTGCAAGCAGATCTGGGCCTGTGCAGTTTGTTAGGATTAATCAGTAGAACAAACAATACAGACCATGATCTGCAGGTGCATTATGCTATGGGGGATTAGGATCTTCGTTATCTGTAGTCTGAGTCTACTCATAAGCAAATATATATGATATTCGTTTGGTTTTCTGAATGGCATAACCATTTCTAGCAGCCAGTTGAAATAAGCATCATATTTTAAAAATAAAAGAAAGTTGTCCTGACATAGCTGGCTTTATAATCTGGTATTTTGCTATTCAATTTCATTTTTATGAACATACTTATTTCAAATTACCATCTTCTCCCTCTGTACATCTTAACATCTGTATATATCTCTATAGTAAGTCTCTGCTTCTAGGAACTTACATGTGTGGTACTAGATCCTGCATTTTAAAAGTTTTGTTGATATATTTATTAAAGTACAGCAACTGAAATATTACAAGAGAAACAACGAATACAACACCATTGGTGGAAATTTAGCAAGGCTCTGAACTGAGTTTAAGGATAAGGAGTCCTGGACTGACTTAAGATACAGAATTTGGAAGTCCCCAAATTGTTTCTTAGAGCCCCTAGCAAAAATCTCGAGTCCCTCACTTGATCATTATTTTCATACATATGAGGATAGAATGCTTACCCATTCAAAATATCACATAAAAAGAAAATCATTTTCCAGCAATTTAATTTAAATGCATTTACAACAAAATAGGGCATGGTGTGTTTGCAAAACAATCACAGGTGCTTACATACACACTCAATAAAACATGTTTATCTAAAGTACATCAGAATATAGCCTTCAGAGGGGTAGTCCTTTTCATAATATAATTACTGTGATATGGATTAATTGGTAATTAGTCACACTGGCTTCATGCCTGTTTACTAAAGTCCTTGCCTTCAGCTGTTCTGCAGATTAGCCATGGTTCACCAAAAAAAACAAAAAAGGGAGTGTGTCCTGGGAGAAAAGTAAGATTAACTGGGGGAAGTGTGGGTCATTTGAGAATTTCACTCCTTTTTCACTCAAAAACTCGGATCTCTAAGTGTCCTAATGAAGATGTTTTTCCATCAATTCTTTAGCTGTAACAGTTCAGTATCATGAGATTATGTCAGAATTTGTGTTTTAAAAGCTGGGGCAATGAAACAATTATTGTAATGTTGCAGAAGTAGACACCTCCATTTTCAATGATAGTATTTTACCCACCTGTAACATAAAAACTCAAAACCACAAATATCATTCCATACATTTAAGGCCTTTAATTTCCATTATGTATGAACATGCCACATCTCGGTGTCTATTCTAAACTGCACAACTGTTGGATTCACACTAAGATCTCAAACATTGTGCATCATATACCAGAACTGCTTTTATCTCTACGTAAAATTCTCCTATTTGGACAGATCCTTCCATTTGTTGGTGGCTTTCCCTACACATATTTAGTTCAGAATAAGTATAGGCCCCTGATATACGAAACATTTTTAGAGCTGATTGTAAAATGATGCAATGTGCTTTGATATCAACTTAACTTAAAAAAACATATTTTAAGGTGAAAGAGGTAAAACCTGCTGTTAAGTATGCTGATACGTGAAGATTTAACCTTTTTAATTTTATTAATTACTTTTTTTTGTCCTGAAGCTTAAATTAGGCAACATTCATTGTCCTTCCTTTTTCTCCTTAAGCATGTGTGCTACTTTAATTTGTATAATGAATGAATTTTACTAACTACATTACGTTAAAAAAGTGGTACTTTGTTTACATTTGTACATGTAATAGCTAAAAAGAAAATAGCTACTAATTTCACAGGTTAGTCTATTTACAGTATCAAATATTTCAGCTAGCTTTTTCATTCTTTATATATATATATATATATATATATATATATAACAGATTAAACGATGCAATCTTGGCCACTACTTTAATTATTTTGTGGCAACCTTCTGTAGCTGTACAAATAGTTATTTAGTGCAGTAATTTCATTCTCAAAATTATTAATACCAGAGTTCTACCATCGTTTCATGCATGTGTTTTGCTTTACAAGTATATTATTTGATGCCATGGTACTTACGTAAAGTGTCTTTCCCAAGGACACCATACCGGACAACCCTGCTGATTTGAACAATTGGTGGCATGTCCAGCCTGGCTACTTTATAAAACATACAAGATGAAGAAAGGAACTGTAAGAAAAGGCTAAAAAAGACTTGCCTCTGATTGTGCCATGATATGTGTATAAAGGAATAAAGTGGCCATCCTTTAAATGAAAATACTGGAATCTATTAGTTTTTTACTAAGATTTGTCCCCTTACACCCACCCTTTGGTGCAAACTAATGTTTGATCAGAGTTAATTTTAAACTGAATCTGGTATCATGTTAAGAGAAATGGTCTTGAAATTTAAATATTGCATACATAACAATTAACTTCTACAAAATAGGTCTGGTATATTTCTTTTGATGTTACATAATGATTATTTTTCTTCTTTACATTGTATTGTTTGTCATTAACATTATAATCTCAAATGTTGCCACTTATGACTGGAGATAATGCATTCTTATTGCACAGTAGCTCAGTTTGTTGAGCATCATAATCCCAGGGTGGCAGGGTCAATACCCATGCAGACAATCCTGGTTTGGCTGACTCTGAGTGGTCTTGAGAAAGTACTCACTTTTTTGGCACAATGTTACAAATGCTCTTAAAACACCAGCCACCCAACCAAAATCTACGGAACAAATGCACCAACTCATCCCGCCTTCTTTCTGATGATACATTTGGAAAACTGCAGAAAAGCCGAATTATTTGACTTCTTTTATCTCCTCCTTCATTTTACAATCGATATCGGTAATATTTTTGTATGATTGGATTAACCTTTTACTTGCAAATCTATGCCATTTTTAAAAACCTTTTATTTATACTGGACTACCATAACATCCTTTAGGGAGTTACTTAATATATTATTATTATTATTATTATTATTATTATTATTATTATTATTATATCACCTTACCAACTTCAAGCTCAACCTTAAAAATTAAATAGTTAAAAAGTTTTGTTGATCGTTTACATATGTGCTCTAGATTTGAGACGACCCCTTATAATACCACTTTGGGACGAGCCTACAATACACACACAAGCGTGGAACAAAGTGCTCCCTTCATTAAGAAAATTATTGTAAAAACATAGGACCTGTAAATATTTCAGCCGTATAAGTCAAAACAAACAAACTGAACCATACAGTTAATTCAACATTAATACAAACTTTAATGTAAAATCATTCATTAAACTTACCGACAAGTCTAAACTACTTGTGTCCTTCGTTGAAATGGCACGTACTATTCCAGACCGCCATTCCCATTCTGATATCTTGTTAATTTTTAACTTGGAAGAACTTCGAACTGATATAAATCGCTTTCCGACGAGTTCCTCTCTATATCTACAAGCCATGACTCTGGTTAATCCTCCATTCTGGGTTTCATTACATCCACCAAGTATCTGCTATTTTCGACAATTCCTACGGAATGCCTACTCACAGATTACGATGCGCACTAATACAACTTGTATTTTGACATCTGGTAGGTCAATAGGTCACACATTGTGCTCACGTCCGCTGAAAAGAGATAGTTCCAGTGTCCCGAAGGACTCAGACACGATTACTGGCTTGGTTTTGTGTTTATAATTTGTGTTTAATTATTATATTTGGTTAGTTTATTTAACTTCAATAATTAGAAGGAAATGTTCCCACTGCAATTTAGTACTTTTTATTTTAAAGTTCTACTGTATAGACCGAAAATGTAAACTGATTTTGTTTGTGCTCATAGTGAATATCTATTTTGATGTAAAATAAATAAATTTCAGTGTTATTTGCTGTAAATCTGTTTCCACAGCAAAGTGGACCCCCCATCTTCAAGAGGTCATCCATGTGTTGATGTTTTGTCACATGACCTCCATGTGACGTCATTCAATGGCTGCTGTTGGATTCAAATTTGACTTGGAATGACGAAGTAAATAGACGAAAACCTTGTTAACTAAGAAAAATGGTCTCAGCTGTTCTATCCCGAATAGTGATGTAAGTTGTGTGATTAATCATAAGTGGAACTCAACCTTTTTTGTTGTACAGATTCTCAGTATGAAGCTATAAACTTGATTATGAACTCACTCCCCCTCCCTTCCCCCAATAACCTGGCATTGGTAGTATTTGAAGGTATAACAGTCTATGTTATCTGTACTAAAACTCAGTTTTAACATTCACGCAGTCCGGCAGCAAAATTTGTAGCAATTGGTTTTCATTTGTTATGTTTGTTTAAGCTTCACTTTCATTCAAAATTGCTCAGGTACTTGTTTTCTTTTCATTTTGCTGTACGATATTTAATAACTACCGTCTTTTACGAGGGTAGCACAGTTAGTGGTAGAAAACATTGATTTTCCCAGCGGCCCTTAATGGAAGAAGAATTTTTAAGATTGTTGTTTATAAAACTTGTGCACACTTAGCAATCACCTGGTTTTACTCACAGGCACTTGATTCAGGGAACTACTAACACTCTCCCCACTTAATACATGGTAACTATCGCAGGTCACAATCTGACTACTTGATGGTTCTGTTCTAATTTTTCCATACTATCTGCACATTTAGTCACTGATAACTTAAACGACCATAAAGAAGACATTTCACACCTTTCCCACATATACCATTTAAGTACCCGAGTTTGAATGGCCACTTGTATGCAAAATTTATCCATTTTTCTTGTACACTTTAACAATATATCAGCAACTATATTTACGGCAATCTGGTCATATTATGACCAGATAGGTCATTGACACAATATTAACAACTACGTTACTGAAGCCATCTACTGCATGCCTAAGTATGATATGGGGAGATGTCATCTGGGTTTCTTACGACAAGTTTCATTACTCAAAAAACATATAAATTCATTTCTTCTTAGTCAAATATGATTTTATTATGACTATATACACCAGGGTAAATCTGATCGTGTTGTGGCTTATTCTAACCTCTGATATATGTAACTCTGACCACCATGCTGTTTGTGTAACTCCGACTGTTCAAATATTTTTGATATAGTTTACATCTTACAAGGCCAAAAACATAGGATCTGGAAAGCATGTTCCTACAAAGAAGATTCAGGGCAAGTTTTATAGGGTGATAAAGAAGCTTTAAACTGATTTGTGTTTGATGTACTGTCATAAACCAACAAGAACAGATTTGTCAGCACGTTCTCTAAATGCGTGTATGTGTGTAAAGCAGTATGGAGACTTTGGAGAGAGAGATAAATTAGATAATTAGATCGGTGACTACAGGCAAATGACATAAATTTTTGTAACACTGTTCCTCCAAGATATTGATCAGGAAATGTATGAGAACATGTATTAATTTAATAGGAATAAAATTTTAAAATTTTTCAACCACATAGTATTACTAAAAACTAAGTTATTTTAAATTTTCTTTCTTGTTCCCCTTTTTCATGTTCCAATCCTTTTTTAGAAGTTAGAACAAGCTACAACATGGTCAGATTTACCCTGGTGTACATAGTCATAATAAAATCACATTTGACTAAGAAGAAATGATCCTTTTTCTCTTCCTCTCCTCCTTCCCTGCTGCTTTATTTGACTTAAAATTTCAGCATTTCTCTTTTATTTCATAATTTTATCAGATGTCAGAAGTCTCTGACATGTTAATGCTCTAGACTGATTTTTCTCATGTTCAACTGGCATAATTTGGAAAATATTTTTAGATCATTTTTCCATGTAGAACTCAATGTATGGTTTCATGAAGGGAATCATAACCTTATTGTAGGATTCATCCACTCTCAATATCACTGCAGAATAGTTGTACATTACCAGGGAGATCAGAATAAAGATAGCTTCTAACCCTCTGCTACCATGCTTGTTTCAATTGGATTGTACTTTTTTTTTCTTTAAACGGTACCATATTAGGAAACATGGAATGAAGATGAACATCAGAGCCAGGTATTATATTGCTGGGTTGCAGACTCAAATAAACCTAATGGCACATTTATGAAAATGATTGGTTTTGAGTGGTAGCTTTGTGTAGAAGCAGATGGTTTGATTGATATTTAGATTTGTAAATGCTTCTGACCAAGCATGCCTAAATAGCCGTGGTCATGAATATTTATATATTGTCAGACCTGGATTTTTAAAAAACTTGATGAGCAATGATTGTATGCTTTTCTGACAGGACTAAACACTGTTCAATCAAAATGTTGTAAAATGTGTTGTATACAATGGTAGAGATAGAATGTGAATGCTTTCCTTTTCGACCTCAGGTAGAAGACTCAAAACTTCATGATGTGAATGGCTATCGACAGTATTATTATAATACTGTATCACAGATAAATGCGTAATGCGAGGCTTGAGAGAGAAAGAATTAAGCAAACACCACTTTTATTTCAAAATCGCCAAACTTAAGCTATGTCAAGAAAGAACAACAATTCTTTAATTTGATCAGCATCTTTTTCTGCATATTTGAAACCTGTATCATATCTTTGATGAGGACCAGTCGTACATTTTTATGCCCCGTTAGGGCATTATGATTCTATTGGCCATTTCTGAAAGGAAAAGAAAGGGTAGGAAACATTTTTTCAGCCCTTAAATGGACTCTGCTAACATTTCAGTTGAATAGCAACAATACATTGCCCATAGCTATTGTGTAGCATTATGCTTTTTTGTGTCGAAAAACCACGGCCTATTTGATGCATGGCCTGTTTGATGTGAATACATCTTCCCACAGGGTAGAAATTGTCTGTAGGATGCAATCCAACAATGCACTTGGCTTAGGTAATGTGCAGAGCCATTATCTTTTTCAAGGATGCCATGTTGTTAAGATGTTAATAGATTCAGTCACCAGAGAAACCTGCGTGTAGAACAGATATGTACCATATACAGTCGTTTTCCATCTACAGATTTTCTTTTGAGAATACATGAGTGTTACACTATGTATTGTGTAATTAAATATCTGTGCCAGTAAAGTATTCTCTTCCATTAGAATTTTAATTCTTGAAGGGATATACATAAGTACCTTGTGTATCCTACCCTTTACAGGGTTTGGGTATAGAGGATCTCAAATGGATAATGATTTAATATTGAATTTATGAAACGAGTTGAATAATGTCCAGCTTTTGCAAGCCTTGGCAAGCAAAAGGTGGATATTATTTAACGAGTTTCATAGATTTAATATTAAATATTAATAGGGGCATATGTAGTACACACTATTTACAAATTAGGTGAGTACACAATACAATTATATATATATATATATATATATATATATATATATATATATATATATATATATATATATATATATATAATTTTTTTTTCTTTCTTAACAAAATAATGTTAGAACAGTTTGTGGTTTAGTGAGGCCACAAGAAGGGCCTTTGGAACAGTCACCCAGACTCTATCCATTGCTTAGAGTATACACAAAATAATCATTGTACATATTATGGACCTCAGAAACCTGGAATCAAGCTGATTCCAGCCATACATATGGACAGGGGACTAAACAAAGTGTTCCCTCCCTCTCATTATCAGAATTTTAAGGTTTTTCACTCACAGACCCCCTTTCCCTCCCCCAGCTCTGTGACAAGTTGAGCTCTTGAGCTTGGAGGAGCATTCCAGGGTCCCAGGGGTTATGAGACCATGTACTTCTGCAGCATTTATGGGCCCTCCTGAAGGAGCTTAATCACATCTACACAAAAGGTAGATAGTGAAACACCATTTACTGGGTACATTCCCCAAAGTGGCCTACTAAACCTCCCCCATTGGATGCTGGTTCATCCAAAGTAGGTATTTAAAAGGAGCTTGGGCATGCCATCCATTCAAAACATTTGAAGCAATGAAACAGAAAGCCAGGTTACTCATCACCATAGCATCACATGCTGACATCACAACTTCATCATTTTGTATGCTGAGAGAACCATCACTGAATCCAGCTGCCTTAAAACGCATGCTGGAAGTGGTGGCCCAGACCTCTAGACATGCACTTTCTCTTGCAATGGTATTATCAATGGAATTTCTTCATAACTGCCATGATGTTGCTCAGGATTCTTCAAAGGTCTTGCTTAACCATAGTAAACACCTTTTAAAGGCTGCTTCATTTGAATCTGAACCTTCTTAGGGGACTCATCCCTACAGCGGCTTCCCAAGTAAATTATTGATATTTATACCCTTATGAAGTATCTATTTATCATACTTCTATTGAAAGCAGTAAACTTTGAGGACAAAGCAAAGCATGTGATTTTTGAATGAGGAACAGATTGCCTCCTGTGTTACTATAAATAGTGCTTACTTGGTTTTTACGTACATGTGATTTTGAAATACCATTTTGGATATTTTATGTACCAGAAACCAGCCAGAATCAGTCTAGTGGGGACCGAAACTGTTCCAGCAATTGTTGCAACCAATGCAACAATGCATGGCTGCATAATGCCATTAAGGCTAGCATGTATAGATAACAAGCTGTTTATTCATTACTTTATTGTTGTAATCTGGAGAGTTTAGACCAAATGCAGGATGGTTTTTTTTCAGGTATTATATAAGTAAAAAAAGAGATCAAATGCAGTCATGTTGGCTTTTGATTCTTTGATTATAAAAATCATCCAGCCTTCTGTGCAGTTGAGATAAAAGAAAAAACAGACTAAAAATTATTTCGGAAAAAAACTGCCGTAATTATTCTGATTTTTTTTCATGGTTTTGTTTATTTGCTATTACATTGTTTCAAGACATTTCAAGTTAAAGCTTAATGAATAATAATTCAGCTGTCCCATGCTCATGCTTACACTAATTTAATGAAATACTTGTTAAACAAATTAAGTGGCATCTGTGAACATCAAAAGTGTACATAGAAACGGTATATAAATCAACCCATGCTTCCAAACATAAACACTCTTGATCCACTGAGTAAGAAGGAGATTGTTTGAGCAATTAGACAATGGCTGACCTCAGGACCTGGAGAAAAACATTGCTTTAATATTAGTTTAATATTATTTTGGTTTTATTTTTTCATATTTGAAGTGTAGCAATTGCAATATGTGAAAATAATATTGAAAAAGGGTTAATTTTGAGCACATGGAAATTGGACTCGGGGCTTGTGGAGTTCGGATACTTGTTATTTTTTTAAGTTACCAGCCCTTAGCCTGTGTCTAAATAAATATTTTCTTTGAGCACTGAGGGCCATCTGCCAAATTTTTTAAACATATGCATCCTCAATCCAACACACAACTCCAAACTGGGCCTCCATGCCATTCAGGTTCATGGTGCTCAGAAAAATGCTACAGGCTCCCAAATAGGAAGTTCTCTAACCCACTTTCCTACCCTGCCCTGGGGACCCAAACCCTCTCCTGCCGTGATTTTTCTCGCAAACATCCCTCATTTCAGAGGCCAGATCAAGCATAATGGAGGATGATTGGGTACTTTCCATTGTGAGCGAGGGTTACTGACTCCACTTTCAGAAACAACCTTATCTGTTAAGGACCTCCATGTTCTTTCATCAGTCCAATCTGGAGAAATTGAGGGAGGAAGAGCACATCCTTTTGCAAAAAAGGGTCAGTAGAGAGGGTCATAAATGATCAGTCTCCTGCTTTATGTTCCTTGATCTTACTGGTTTAAATAAATGGCAGAAAGTTTCTTATAATTGATCTCTCCCATTTAAATCAATTCCTTCTTGAGAAACCTTTCAAGATGGAAACCACTTCCACAATCCAGAGCTCTTTGTCAATTATGTTGGGTGGTCTCCATTGATCTTAAGGGTGCCTATTTGCACACTCCAATTAGAGTGTCCACCTCGGATGCAGGAGGTCACGGGTTTGAACTCCGGCAAGTGATACCAAAGACTTAGAAAAATGGTACTAACAGCTGCCTCACTAAGTGCTCAGCATTAAGAGGTTAGTGTTAGGACTGGTTGGCCTGGTGTCAGGATAATGTGAATAGATGGGTTGCCATGCTACATGTCTGTGGCATGATGCCCCAGTCCTAGACATCGCTACAAACTGCACACAGTGTACATCATAGTGATATGACTGAAAAATTGCTGAAGGTACATTATAAATCAAAATCACACACAAATCGCACATCCTGATATTTCCTCAATACCACTCCAGTTTTGCTTAGACCAGGAAGTCTTTCACTTCTGGGTTCTGCTGTTCAGAATCTCTTCCACACCTTGAATTTTCACCTGTGTTTTGGGAGTAGTAGTTGCATACCTTCGATTACTGGGAACACCAGTTCTCCAGTATTTCGATGATAATCGGCTGATCCACAATACTTCAGCTCACCCCCCTTCATCGGGCTTTGCTCTGTTGTTGGTGTTTTGTAACTTGATTTGGTCTTCTGCCCAGTCTTAAGAAGTCAATAATTCTTCCATCTCAGGATTTTGGTTACATGGGGGTGGGGATGAATTTCCTAATGAACCAGAACTTGGGTTCCACTGGATCGGATAGATAGAATTTTGGCAAAAAGTGCTACAAGCAGAAACGTCTTTATCTGCTTACCTTTATTCATCCCTTTTGAGAACCTTTTAAGGCCACTTCTGACTTGATTCTTCTAGGATTACTACATATGTGACATATTCCTCCCTCTCACAAGGTGCAAAGCAGACAGGTTTCCTATCAACCCCAATCACCGTTCATCATCATTTGCAGTAGTGGATGAATCTGGACAGATTCCTGGCTAAGGTCTCTGTGCACACTTGAGCCTCATTCATTTCTGTTAACTGATGCATCAGATTCCGGTTGGGATGCTCATTTAGAGCCAGAGGTCATAATTCTTCCAGGTCTTTGGACTCCGGCTGAATTCTGTTTTTACAACAACAACCTGGAAGTGAAAGCAGCATCTCTGGCGTTAAGCAGGTGCATTGAGAGAGTAAAGGGGCAATGTGTCATGTCTTCCTCAGACAACACATCCGTCATATTGTATCTCTGACATCAGGGATGCACACATGCGCCTTCTCTTTGCATGGAGGTCAAGAACCTCCTCCGCTCGACCACCTCGGAGAATATCACCATCTGAGTCTGCCCTGTTCCTGAGTAGAAGAACATTTTAGCAATAAGCCTTTCCAGGAATGGCAGAGCCATCTTAACAGATTGGTGTCTTCACCACACTATTACAGAGTCCCTCTTCACAGTAGTCTTCCTTTTTATGTATCTCCTGTCCTGGGCCAGGGAACATAGACAGTAGATGCCTTCAACCGTCAGTGGGGTTGACTATTTGGATCAGTAACTTGGATCAGCAATTGTAGATCAGTAACCTTCTAGACCAGTTGATCAATTGACCCGGACTCTACCTCATAGGAGGGATTTTCTGTCACAACACTGGTGATCCCTCTCCACAAAAGCTCACAGATTCTCCACCTTAATTACGTTTCCTTGAAGGTTGTCATGAAGGCAGCATTTTGGCATTCCCATACTACATCCTCTTCCTTTCACCTTCTCTCATTAGCTCAACCAAGTGCAGGTATATTTTTTCCTGGGACCTATTGTTCTGGTAAAACATGTGGCTCAGAGAGGCAATATTAATGAAAAACATGAATCTCTTTGTCAGTGGTGAGCACATTCATTTTCTCTGGGGTTTTTTTGTTGTTTTTTTTTTCTTCCAGTTATAACAGAGCAGCAGCATATTCACCTAACTGACAAATTCAAATGGGCAATGAATTGCTACTGTTAAAATGTATTGTTTGGAGGGGGGTTAAAATAAGTTTAATTTTGCAGTACTTACCCATTACTATTGTTGAATGCACTTCGCTCACCTCACTCTGATGTCCTGGCAGAATCATTATCTTTGAAAAAGATGACAGCTCTACACATCACCTTGATCTAAGTACAATGTTGAATTGCATCTTACAACAATTTCCACTATGTTTGAAGACACATTCACATCAAACAGATGGTAGTTTTTTGACATGATAAAGGATAATGGGATAATGCCACACAATAGTGATGGGTAAGTATTGCATAATTAAAAATTACTTTTATTCTCTCCCCCAATACTTTCCACAGCAGGAATTTTTATTTCAGAGAACAAAGAAAGGCCCTTGGGATATTAACCCAGACCACTTAACTTGTGCAAAATGCACACAGACAAATTGTGATACATTTGCAACATCATGGTGAACTGAAATCTGGAATCTCACTGATCCAAGATATAATTATAGAGGGCAGATAAAACATCAGTCCCACAAACTCATCAGAATTCTCGTTTTTCTCTTACAGAGGGCCTAAGACTTTGTTACAAGTTGACTAGCTTTTCAGGTCAGAAGAGCTATACATTGTCCTGGGAGGTTATAAGACCAGTCTCTTCAGAGACAGGTGAGGCCCTTCTAAGGAGGGACTGAGTGTATAAGAAACAGACCCAATTTCCCTCCCCCATGATGCACCATCCCTCACATTTAGGGTAGCATGTTGCACCTTCATGCAAGGTAGGAGCAGTAATGCGCATCTCACATGGTGGATTGGAAGAACATGATTTTGCAACATATATTTTATCTGAACAGTTGTCAACCAGTGGCCAGTCACCAACAGATCATGAGTCAGTGTCTGGAGAACATTCATTGACCAGTGACCAGACATTGTCTGGTCATTGATCAGATCATACTGGTCACTGGTTACTCATCATCCTGTGCTGGTCACCAATCACCTTCTTCCAGTCATTGTACAGAGCAGCGTGATTGGGATCAGACCAGATCTCTTCATTTCCCCACTCTAATGTCACACCCAATAGAAGAATGGTAGTCTACCTATGAGATACTAGGAAAGTGGATCAGCTCAGTATCTCCCTTTCTTGTGAATCTCTACAGGATATGGGACCCACCGCCTCATTGGAATTGATCCATTTTGCCTCCATGGACTAATGGATCCTCAACTCAGAGCTGACGTTGCAGTTCGCAAACTGCCATCATCTTCTCATGGTGGCCTCAACCAGGAGGGATGGAGGCAATGACATTATCCGTATCATCCAGGAAAGGTCAGAATTCTAGTGCTTCTAGTACATGAAGAGCCCTTACACACTGCATGGAGTTACATGCCATGGCTTCAAGTGACCTTTATCACCACCACCTGAAGCAGACAATGTGTACCAGCCATTCCCCTGTGCAGGAGGAAACCTGTTGTTCTTGGTTCAGTGTCAGCAAGAAGACAGAGCTAGCTTAGTGCGTTGTTTGTTGATACTGGCTGCCTCTGGTTTAATTGCAATTACAATTCCGTTTCCCATCCTTCTGTGATTTTTATCCAAAAATCGATTTCCGTTGATAGCTCCACTACCTATAGAGGTTCCCAGTCCCAGTTAGATTTATGTTAGGGATGATCAAGATAGGCTTTTATGCCCAAGTAGGGCACTGTTTCTATCTCAAGGCCCACAGAGGAAAAGGAAAGTTGAAAATGTCATTTTTGAGTCTTTTCTGAATTCTTTCCAGAATTAGCTATGGAGATTCATCCTTTTGAGGAAAACTACATCTGACAAACTAAATCCTGTCCTAATATGAGGTAAAATATGTACAACAAATGAAACAAAAGCAATCTGAACGAGGTACTGCAAGGGCATTGTAATAGCTGTCTGCTGTTAGTAAGCCTTACAGGTAGAAAGGAGGAATGGTTGAGTTCCCAAACATTCTAGTGAATGGCAGTGTTTAAATTATTATAAACAATGTACATGATTTAAAATTTTAGTAAACCTTGAGGACATAAATTCTACCTTGGCTTGTAAATGAATGCTGTCTCATCAGCCAGTTGTCAGCAATCAAATCCTTTGGTATTTATGTATATCACACGATGCTGGAAAGTACAAAAAGGAAACTTCTGTAGGGAACATGTCAGTGTAACAATGTTCCATCTGAAATCGTTGTGGTTCACATTCCAGGAACAGGGTGCAAGCATGGTACAGCTTCAGTTGTGATACATTAATAGTTTGCACTGGGCTCGTGATTTTTCATGCTGGAGCATCTTCTTGGTGTCATTTTATTTTTTCAGCATCCAGCAATTAATTTTAATTATTTTATTTAAAATAAATAAATATATTTAATGTTTAGTGTCAAATGAAAACAAAATCTCCATTTCAAGGTGTGTCCCAATATCCCCATTTTGCAAGTCACACACACACACTATTTTTCATTCACAACTCTTGCAGTTTTTTCACCCAGCATTTAAAAAAAATGTAAAAATTACATTTAAATTTCTTTTTAAAAAATTACCCAAATTGATTGGGGCTGTGCATATAACTGAGACACTTTTGTCCAGTGCTTGAAGCGTTTAGTAAATTATATGTACTAATCATTATATGTCTAATATTTGTTTTAAAAAATACCTACCTACCCTAATTGTAAAACCAGTGCAATAGGAAACACACTTTTTGTTTTTGCCTCATGGTACATGGTAAATCTTGCCCAGTCCTTTGTTAAGGATGGCTACTTTTGTATAAAACAGAGTTTGTTGCACAGCTTGAAATGATGATCGTAACATTATGACATCAATATGATGTCACTTGTTAAAGTTTATCGTAGTGCTGTCTGTTGTAAAAGAGGTTGGACACAAAACAGTGTGGTTGTGGTTTCTTTCTCTTATGGGTATTAAGTGTTGACAATGAGAAATGCTTCTACAATTTTTTTAATTGCATTAGCTGTCCTGTGAATGAAATGAAGTCAACAAAAAGTACTAGTATGCGAGAACTTCAGATCTCTATAGTAATTTACAATCTGCAGCCCTTCTGTTGTCATGTGAAATGAATAAGTGTGTCATACTGAAAAGATCCATACAGAAATGTAAACTTTTCTTTGTGTATTTGAGAATATAGTCTGCAATCTGGTGAAATGGGGACCCACAACACCCAGACTGAGAATCCAGTCCTCAGTCTGATGACAAGGGACCCAGGATTTCTACATTGAAAATCTTGTCATCACTGTAATGAAATGGACTGAGAGCTCTCAGATTGAGAAACCCGTCCTCATTCTGATGAAATGGGACCCAGGACTCCTAGATTGAGAATCCAGTCCTCAATCAGATGGAATGGAGTGGACCAGTGGTTTGCATTGGAGAGTTTGAATCACGCTAAGGTAAACCCATGTCAGCTACTGTAGTGCTTCTCTGGGCAAGCAACTGTACTCCAATTACCTCAGCACTCTCTGCAGCATTTCATGTCTTGAAGTGTTGTTAAACACATAAGAAGCAAATGAGGCTTATGTATTTTTTACCATCAATTGCAGACTTCTGCCAACAGCTCATAGTCCTTGCCATTTGCAGTCCAGCTGTTTAAATCATCTCAGAAGTCAGCATGTTTTGTTCCATAGGATGGCAACTTGTTGTCTGAACTTAAGATCATTTTCATGAAACGAGTGTGCACAAACGTTGGTTACCATGGTAGCATGTGTTTCTCATCATTCTCTTTCTACCTGAATGCAGACAGTCCCTACCACCATGTTAAATAATTGTGAAGTGGATTCAGACCTTTTCTATTCCCTTGGTACATCTTAATATATTTCAGTTCAAAGAAGTAGGAGATCATTGCAAAGAGGAAGATGAACAACATTTTTTAAATAAATGATTCTGTTTTTATGAATGGGAACACTTTAAAATGCACAAAAACATGTGTGTAATTTGAGATAATTCCTGATTTATCTGCTGTGTAAAGAACCAGTAATTCAGAGATAAGCTAGAGATACTTATTATTTTGGAGGTTGGTGATGGTGATGTATCTCCATGACGTCTGTATGACACTTTTGTTTAATATTGTGCTGAAAAACAGAAAGTATATAGGATTCAATTTCCAACATGACTCCCATATATTCATTGTTATTTGAAACATAATTTTTTTTACTGAACATTTATCAGGCAACTGTCTGGTGTTATTTGGAACCGTGAATACACATTTGTGTGGATTAATCTGGAGAGCAAATTATTCTGGAAGAACTGTTCGACATTTGAAGGACTACATCATGATCTAAGATATCACTGGAAAGATGTTGGGAGTTCACTTAAGTCTTCAGTCATGAAATATTAGTTAAATATTAACTTTTTAATAGGATTATTTTTAAATTAATGATAAAACTGTATTATTTATCGAGCAAAATGTAATTTCTTTGATGATAGATGTATATACCAGAGGACAATCGGAATATTGTTTACTCATTGTCAGAAGTGTAGTTCCAACAGTGTATTTTTTTAAAAAGAGTTTGTAATTCCTCTTGATACAAACGGATTAGTGAGAAATAGTTTTATAACTCAACTGTTTGTGGACATGTGAAAATGCTAAAGTTGCAAACTAAATAAAACAGGAAAAGATTGAATGTCCAATGGATATTAAGTACACATATTGTAACAGGTGTGTTGTGTATGTGTATCAGTGCAAGATGAATAGTATAGTAGTAAATCTTACAAAGATATATACAGTGCTGTAAAGTCTGGTTCAGATGCACTTAAATATGTTTAATGCTGGCTAATTATTGTTATACAAACTGTATGAGGCTCAGTAAAACACTGGCTATTGATACTGTTCATAATGGACATGGAACCCCGCTCAAATGCTGTTTAGAATTCGAACATTTCATTATGTGACAATATTTCTTGCACTCTATGTTGCCTACAGATTCATTGGAAGAGGAAGCTATCATCAAGAAGATGATTTCCTGTTACATTTTCAGTCTTTATTTCCATCTGCCAAAGAACTAATTCTGAAGGTTGAACTACTCATTGCACCTTTTGTTTATTCCTGTTGCAGATTGGTGTTTGGGACCCTATATCCAGCATATGCATCTTATAAAGCCGTTAGGACTCGAAATATTAAAGAATACGTAAGTATAGATATCAGATAGTCTGGTCTCTCTAGCATTAGCAAACAGCGAGATTTCAGTTTCACTTTTCAGTAGCTGTGGTGTCATTGTTAGTATTTAAAATTTTTGCAAGTGCCACATTTTTGGTATACATTATATTGTGAATGCAGGCGAGACAGTTCAAACTACTGTTGCACTTATTGATCATGTGTTATATGCTGAGCTATGTTCCAACAAGACTGCCATAATTAGGCCTGAACTTTTCTATAAAAAGATGAGGATTATGTGATCCCACCCAGCCATGGGCCTGTGTGTCTCCATATATGTAATGTCATGCATTTCCTTCCACATCATTTAAATAGAGACCTCAACCATGTGATATGAATGGGAGTAGTCTGCAAATGTGTGCAATGGTTTTAGAACTTTCATCCATCCCCTTTGAGTGAGACTATGTGGAAATGGTGGTTTTATTTTGGTAATAGTGGTTTTACATTAAAACAACTTGTAAGTTGTTAGTCTTGTACATCTTTAAAAACAATTGGTGATCATTAACCCAAATGTTAATGTAAACTATGTTAATGTACATTACATAGACTCCTCCTGGGTCATAACTTTGCGATCCTAGCCCATAAACCATATGTACACTTACTAAGCATGAAAAATAAATTCAGTATGCAGTCTGTGTTGACACTGGGTCTATACTCGCCCTCAATCTTTCACATATACACTGGCAGGATGTGGAAAAATAACCTGAGAGAATAAGGTTTGTGTAATGGACAAGGCTTCCAGTACAGATTTTACCCTCTGAGGGCTAGATTTCCATTCCTTTAAGCATACATTAGGAAGATTATCTCACCTCACATATGCAACAAATTTTTGTGAAACAATTGTAGAAAATGAAAAAGTCTTTGTACAATGTAAGCATTATGGTAAATGTTTAGTGATATCAAATGAATGACATCACAAGAGAAGTGTGAATTATTATCTACCCCTATTATCTACCTCCTGAGTAAGATTAACTTAATTCATCATATGCAATCGTGTAGTATATTGAAATCTCACTGGAGGGTCAGGATAAGTCCTGCCAACCCAGAGTTTGAACATGTGTTACAGGAATTACCCTTAAATTACAAATTTATAGAATAATAGTAACAATTACAAAAATGCAACCACTGCAGTCTTATATATTGGTTTTCCTGAATTTGCTCCAGATTGACATTTCTGTGATAGAATCATTGCAGTTAGTTAGGAGTTAGACTTTACAGAAGTTGCTTTAATCTGCTAAGTTAAAATCTTAGCAAAGTACCTGCATGACCAAGCTTTTACTTTTAATCATAGCATTATCTAGAAATGTTCTCCAACAAACAAAAACATGTTAAACTTGAAATGGACAATCAGCTTCTTAAAATGTTCAAACAGTCAGCACAGGAATATTCAAATTCATTGTTGTTCTTGGAAAAAAGCAGGATAGGAAACACATTTATTGGATAACATGTCATTGATATAATTATTGCTCACAGTGGGAGAGATGATTGCCTTCTACATCAAAGTGGAAGATGACAAGAATCCACTGACCTCTGTTGGGTTTGGAACTGCAGTTTCTCCACCTAGTGGATTGGAATCTCCTTCATTGGACAGCCTTGGAAGGGATTACCTTCCGAGTTCGCAACATTTGTGGCAAAAAAATGTTTTAGCAGACAGGCTGTCCTGGAGGGGAAAGATAACCCTCATGGAATGGTTGTCAATCTGTAGCATATTCCCTGTTCGGACTTTGGGTATTGTGTATGAATGTTGTTTGAATGTCTTGAAAGGAACAGTACATTTGTCCTATAGAAAGAATGCTTAGAAAATCATCTTAACATTCTTTGCCAAATGGTCAAGAAGAGATACCCATCAGTCAGAAGAAAAAGATGGTGGTTCAGTGTGGACGGTTTCTACCCATGCTAATAGGACCCTTGCTCAAAGTATGATCCCACAAGTTCCTCAGAAAGTAAGGACCTCCATTCCTCAGCCCCTTTGTTGCTCCAATGATCATGGTTCAGAAATCATCTCAACCTACTGATAGACCAGTCCAGGACATTGCCCAGCTGGAGGGATCTTCTGTCACAGCACTGGGTCACTCTCATACACAACATCTGATAAACAGGTGGAAAGTAGTTGTGCACTTCCATGTGGGAGGAGAATAATACTCTCTTTTCCACTAGGTCAGAGAGTGAATTGTACCCAACCCCACCCCCACCTCAGTGAGGGAGGAGCAGCACTTTACTCTCTTTTCCACCAGGCTAGAGAGTGGGATTGAGCACTTTGATCTAAGTCCATCAGATCTGAGTCACCTGACTAGTCCCTGACTGGGTACTTGTTGTGGGTCACCTTTCATTGGGCCCTTCCAGAGTGCAGTTTTCCTCCCATTGGGAATTTTGAATTATCATGCAGGTACTAGACTAGGGAAAAGGATCAGATCAGCACCACCACCCCCGCCTCTTTTCCTATAATCCTTCTGAATTCCTATGGGATGTGGGGCCTTTCACTACATAGAAGTGATTGGTCCTTGCACTACATGCAGCCATGGACTTCAGGACATTGGACTCATGGTAAAGAAGTCAATGCTGCAGGCCACAAACTTTCATCTTCCTCTTATGACCTTGGGTCAGAAAAGAGGGAGGGGAATAGGCCATCTTCCCCCAAACACTCAAATAGGATAAAGAGTCACTCCCCCCGTCTGCAGAGCCTGCTACTAGGGACAGTCCCTTAGCTGCATATCAGGAGTTAATGGATCCAGGCCCCTCTTACCTCTAGTCTACCATGCAGCAGACATTGGGTTGCATAGTCCTGTCTCCCAGGGTCAAATGGGACAAAGATGCCACAAATTAACATTAGCATGTTAACAGTTGACACAGGTTACTGTGGGTACATGTGTGTATTGTTGAGTCAAATAGATGAAGTCAGTGTTTTTGTGTCAGCCTCATGAAAATATTTGTATGGTATTGACTTGATTTTTAGGCATCACTTCATCATACACAACATGATTGTTTTTGTTTGCATCCAAATCATTTGTGGTAGGTGCTTCATCAATGGTGGAGAAGAATATCTTTTAAAATGTCTTAACATGGTTGGTCATCAGCCAGTGATGCAATCAAGTACAACCTATCCAATATTAACCATCATAAAACCATATTCAGCAACAGTTTTTCCAGATCCTGCAGGGCAACGATTAGTGCACAGACTGAGTTTGGAAACACAGTTCCATCATCATGTTTGGTTGGTTTAGATGTTGCTTGTGCAGAAAGTCAATGATGGAAAAATCATTTTTACCAAAAGCATCTGCAGATTTTCTTGTGCATGATGCCATTGAATAATACAGTCCAAACACCAAATGAGGTTCATCAGGCAGATGTGTTATTTCTTCCACATGATTGTGTCTGTGGTCAACAGGGTAAATTATGCATATACATGTACATGTTAAACATTGTCAGTGTGGCCAGCAGATACAAAGAAGCTGAGTCATTGACATCAAAAGATTCTGCAAGTGTCGTAGATGCACTAGAGTGTATTTATGCAAGCAGACCTCTCACATGGCTGAAATTGTTACAAGTGGATCCTGGCAAAGAATTTCTCAGATCTGTTGCTGTGATATTGACTAAACACCATGTGCAAGTATGTGTCTGACATGTCAGTTTACATCATGACTAAGCTGTTGTGTAACGATTAAATTGCACTCTTGCAAAACAGTTATTTGGTCATCAGTATGCACAGGATTGTTGATGAGGCCACAGCAACTCCAGAACGGTCTATCAGATGGGTGACACATCTTACATTTGTCATAGAAGCATTGAACAATGAAGTTATATGCATGACTAGATTAAAACCAGCCAATTCAGTTCAACAAAAGACTCTCACTGTTACTGAGAAAATGATTTCACAACCAGCACCATTACAGCCATTTTTTGGAGACAAGTTTGTTTGGTATTTATATGCACCAGGAGAGTTAGAAGGTGGGCAACATTATTGTGCAGCTGACCCGGTAAGGTCCATAGATGTATTTACAATTTTGGAATGGATTGATACTCCAGGACAACCATCACATTAACAGTTGGTGCCATCTCCTGGTGGACTAAAACCTCCCAGCCAAGCATTTGTGCTAGAGGAATTGCAAGTTTTTGAAGCAGATACAGAACCGCCACCAGGATTTGTGTTAACAGTACCAGCTGCAACAGAACAATGACCAAACACCATAAGTGGTTATTTCATCAGGGAGTATACATCTCTTGGTGTCAAGCTGGGATAAACTCACTTTAGTGCATTGGTATATACCCGTTCAGTGTTTCTTTGATTGGATCATATATGCTGTGTTTGTAAATTCACATCGGCTTCAAAGACATTCCAGTACAGTTCGTGTTTGCAATCTTTTTCTACAGTGACCTGTTTAACACCTTTCATTTTGTTTATTTTCAGAGGCATATGGACCATGCTGTATGTGTTGGAATCCAATAACATCAGATTTCTTAGAGCAATGATAAATTACTTCAGTCGTTTTTGCCATATTCTTGCTTTTGCTAATAGCGTTTAAAAATAATTGTTGATGCTTGTGCTGCTGTATTTTTGCATCTACATAAAACCTTTCTTATATCCACTGATGAGTTGTGAGTTTGGGTGCCATACCTATATTAATGGCCCAGAAGTATTTGTTTACTTAGGCAGCTGACCGTATCAAAAACATCACTCCATTCAGTTATTTTTCTTTTACAACAGTACTTTTTCATGCACAATAATCTGCAGATTCTTTTTACTTTTATTTGCCTCAGAAATCTGCCCAAGTTTGTTTTATTCCACTGGTCACTCCCAGGTAAACAATTTATCAATCCATTTTGGATGTGTTTCTGAGAATGCATATAACATTTTTTGTGCTTCCTTAATAAATCTGTATGATGCATTCAAGCAATACTGTGATCTCAGTTTATACATAACACTTTTGATATCCAATTCTTTTGGCAGAATATTGCTGCTGTTAGAGACCTCCATTAGTTCCTTCAGAATGTTTTTGGAATTAATTGCTGGACTGTTGCTTGACATTTGTATATAAACCATTGCAGCATTTCTTCAATCCAAAATATTCACAGCTTACCAGCACATGCTGTTGTAAAAGAAATTACATAACCTCTCTGCAGTAAGTACATTTATCGATTGAAAACACATTAGCTGCCACAGTAATTCATTCATTTTGTTGGGCTCACAGTGTGTATTGATTGGCACCATATACAACCACATCTGGTCACATGCTTGGAAAATTAAAATTGATAAAGGTAGAGGCTAGGATGGGTGTCAGGCAAAAGAAAGGGCCAAGAAAAGGCAAACCTACTACTCTCATACTACAGCCCAGTCTCCATCCATTTGACTTGGGCAGTAGGCATTTTGAGCCTGAAGTAGGATGCCTTCGCATCCTTCAGAATCATCCCTCTAGTATTTTACAAGTAAGGAACTCCACTGCTTAGCTCATTTTGATAACTAATATGTGGCCTGAACAATTATGTTACAGTGGTTTTCTCATCATGCCATGGACCATCCCATGATATTACCCCATTGATGGGACTTTCTGTCTTGGCAAAGGGGCTTTCTCCAACAAACCACCCTGCAAATTCTCCACCTTTTTGCACGACTCATCTCAAGTGATCTCTTCACCAGGACCAGTTTTTTTAACAAGTTACTAAGTGCATTATTCAGTCAAGGAGATGGTAAGGTCTGTGGTGCCAAATGGCAGATCTTTGTGGATTTGTGCAGTAGGAAAAATGTCAGTCTTAGCTGTGCCTCTAAGAGCACTGTAGCTGATTTTCTTCCTTTTTGAAGAGAAACAATGCTGAAATTTTCAAAAGGTCTGGCCATTGGGACTGATTCTCACTTAGCAGATCTGGTCAGGTATTTCAAGCTGCAAAGACATGTACCTTGCTCTCCAGTGCCTAAATGTAATCTTTCTGGTGTCGTATAGTCTCTTCAAACACCACCCCCACCCCATCCCCCACCCCGCAACCTTTAGGTAAAGCTTACTGTGAGAACCTTACCCTGAAGATGGTTTTCTTGCTTAATTTAGTGTCAGAAGGGTGAAGGAGCGAGCTTCATGCCCTATCCTTAGAGCATTGCTGTATCAGGTTTCATGAGAATTATGAGTTGGTTTCTCTCCTTTACCAACCAGGTTCATAACAATAACCTAGCTTCGGTCTGTTGCTCCACTCCCAGTTGAGATCTCCAGTCTTGGTTGTATCTGAACTGGGAAAGATACATTCAGACTTTTATGTCCAGTTAGAGTTTTTACATTTTTATTTGGCAGCTTTAAAGTGAGAGGAAAATGTAGGCTTTTCCACGCCCTTAAGGATTCAACTGACATTTCAGCTTCCACCAATTTGAGACAGATTGCAACAACTGTCCAGAGAGCTTAAGAGTCCCTTACTGAGTGGGACATTCATTCATGAAATTAAAATTCTTGAAGTTTGAGCCATTGCTACTGCATCTGTGTATCAAACTCATTAGTATCTGGAGTACGTCATAAAAGCCACATTTTGGTGATCTCACTACATTCTACTTTTACCATCACTCATTGGCTAAGCAAAGCAAGGGCATATTTTCATTGGGTCCAATTGTTATAGCCAGAAGTAGGTTTCTATTCTTTGGGATTATCAGCCTCCACCAAACTGACATATTGGGCTAGGCAATAGCAACAGGTGTTGTATCACTGATATTAAAATGTAAATTTTGGGGAGGGGGTAAATTAATTTTAATGTTATACTTACATGGTGCCATTGCTGGATTCCCTTCTTCTGCTCCACACTGATAAGAAAAAAAATAAAGGACAATGCACATAATCTAAATATCTCAGGTTTAGACCATGAGTGTTTTGGTTCACCCCATGGGAGGATGAATTCTCATCATATGATTAGGGTATTTTCATCCAGAAAAAAAGCCAGGTATATATAAGAAACAGGTATGTATTAACATCATTAATGGGGGCAGATTATTTCAAAGCTCTAAGAATGGCTCTTATTTCTGCACTAAATATTAGGGCTTTATAAAGTGACGACTGGCTTGAGGTGGTACCATTGGATTTTGCAGTGGCAGCTCCAACTTTGTCTCCATATTCCAACTGTCTTTATACAGGGACATATACAATTGTCTCCATTTTCCAACTGTCTTTATACAGGGACATATACAATTGCATTGAATTTGTCTATTAAAAGAAGAGATGATGATTTGTTGAAGACTTTTTTGAATTTGCAAAGATCAATTTATTTTAGTAGATTTTGATACGAGTGTGTGTGTGTGTACATACGTATATATGTATATGTGTATGTATGTATGTGTGTATGTATGTAGTGTTTAAGGGCACCTTGGCCAAATGTTTTTTTTAAAAAACCTGAAAGATAACCTCTTCCAGATAAATACGAGGTACAGGATAGGGTATAAAGTATAAATATATTTCTGTAAAAGGTATATAACATAATTGATAAAGGTAACACCTGTAAACTCCTTCAAGCATAAACAAAGATAGTTCCTTAGCAAGGCTAACTAATAGAAAGTTAAGGTTAAGACACAGGTACAGATGCATTTTGTACTGGTATGAATTGCAGTTTGGTAGAGTACCAATACATACCAATATATTCAGTATATTGTTATACCACTAGTCTTTGAACAGTAGAAACATTTAGCACTCTTCTCACATGGCATCTGTGTTATTTATGATAATATACCCATTCCAAAATTTTCCTGTAGTAACATACAATAACTGGTTAATGAAGCAAGTTATGACTTAATAGCTTTTGAGAAGACCCCTTCCTAATGCTCTGATCTTTGTAAGGAGATATTGCATGTTAAATGATGAATGTGGACTGGTATAACCTTAGTGTTTACAGGCCTCTTACATTACCTGTTGGATCAGATTGATTTTCCATATCATAGGGCTATTGAAAGGAGTAGTCATTATGTAGTTTTTGTGTATATTTTTGTGTTATAAGCATGTTAATGAACATAGGGCTTATCTTGGAAAGTGTGTGTGTGTGTGTGTGTGTGTGTGTGACAACCTGAGAAAAAGGCAAAACTGGCCTTTGTCCATAGGGTCACCTTTTAACATTTTTTTAAGCAATTATCTTGCACAGAAGATATTATTATTGTTATTATTATTATTATTATTATTATTATTATTATTATTATTATTATTGGTGAAACTATACACCAGTGTCACATATGAATTCATGATAGAGTCTAACATACACATTATTGATACACATGAACTTGATGGTCTTTTCAATATAGCATGTCAGCACAGTACTGGCTATGTAGCACAGATTATCAAGATAGACGAGTGAAATTTCAGAAGAGAGCAGCTAGGATCGTTCTTAATACTGATATAAACACACCAACAAATCTTTTTCACCCTTTTATAACTTCGATGTCAACAGAGAACTCTTCTTCATAAGTGTTTACAGATCTGCAAATCATTACATGTGTGGCTCCTGATTATCTTAAAAGTAATTTTAAATTTGTGGAAGTATGTGTATGGACTATGATCCATCCCTTGCAACAACTTATATTTATCTAAACCAAATTGAGTTTCATTCAGAAAAATGTTTTGCTTTTTCTGGAATCAACTTTTGGAATTCCATTCCACCCTATTAAAGGTAAGCTGACTCATCCAAGGGTTTTAAGAAGTATCTTAGTCAACATCAATAGAAACAATCATATGTATGATTTTGTGTAATTCATTACTACTCATCTTTAACACAATGCACTTTCATTTACAAACTGGTATTGGCATATACAGGTCCAGTACTGATTTTTGTATGAATCCTGTATGTTCTGATCTGTACTTATTTTATAGTTGATCTTTATATGAATCAATCCTGTATGTACTGACCTGTACAATGTACATATTGTGTAGTTGATCTTTATATGAATCAGTCCTGAATGTACTGATCAGAACTTTATCAATGGTTAGGGTATCAGTATCTCTTTCCTGACAGAAACACGGTTAAAAGAACATAAAGCAATGAAGCAAAGTGCATGGATCAAACACTTCTTGGTTACTCCATCAGGTTTTACCTGGTTATTCCTGTGGATGAATTGTTGTCATCACAAAGAACTCCATACAAAAACCATATTAACTACACTGTAGCCTTCAGTTTTGACAATATATTCTTTGAACTGGTACAAGCTATCCTCACCATTTAACAAAGGTCAGGACATTTTTTTCTACCTCCTCCTGATTGAACTGTTTTTGGAGAAATATTGGAATTCATTGAATGTGTTACCGATTATTCTTGGAGATTTCGACTTTCACTTCGGCAGTCCTGGAAACCCATACACATAAAAACTCCATTTACATTTTCAAAATCAGTCATTTAGCCAACACACCCATAAACATAGTCACATTTTACACTGGATTCTTCATAGACCTAATAATAATATTCAGCAGTCTTCATTGGAGTCCCATGATCTTGCATCTTAATATAATCCTCTTTGATTGAGAAACCTGTGTATGATAAATTGAACCCAGCTAATGCATGATATCCATGCAGACCTAAATGCTTTGCTGCATCCCACAAATGAACAATGCTTGCATTCATTGCTTGACAAACATGCCCCAGTAACCAAGTATCCATTCAAAAGCAATTTCCATGGTATAGTAGTGTTAGTTACCAGCTTCATGCTGCTAACAGAGAATGCCATAAGGCTAAAAGACTTTGGCTTTCATATGATCTTGCTATTCATAAGAAAATGTCACTTAGTTCATACAGTGAATGAACCTACTTCAGATCTAAGATCACTGAAAGTTCCAGTTGCAAAGAACACTTAAATAAAGTATTAATAACAGCTAATGTCAAGGAACAGGTGTATACTACTGTCAACAAGCTTCTTTCCAGGTGACCTTCTGAACTTGTTTGCAAATTTTTTCTGTGACAAAGTGCAGACCATTAGAGATCAACTTGACAGTACAATTTACAATTGACTTATCACTACGCACTTGTGACAAAGAATTTTAAAGGCAACCTTAAACGGCATTTGTGCCTGTCTCTACAGATTTCTTACATACAAAATCCTGAAGAAAGGCTTCATGTGAACTTAATCCAATACCAAAATCACTGTCGCTTGAGTGCACTTAGATTCAGTATTGCCTTCACTAACCAAAGGTATTAATGCCTCTCGCACATCCAATGAATTCCAATAATTTTTCAAAACTGACTTTGTAAATCCACTGTTGAAGAAACCAGTACTTGACCATAATGATCAAGAAACTACAGCTCTGTTTCTAAACTAACATTTATGTAAAAAAATATCTTCTAAAAAGTTGTTCTGACCCAACTTTTTTCTCATATCAATTTAAATAGTCTTTTTAGCAATTTACAGTCCATATATTTCCCTCAACACAGTATTGAAACTGCTCTTCAGAAAGTAATGACCTCACTGCTTTGGATAGTTGTCACCCTCCCTGACTTATCTGCAGCATTTGACACAACAGACCAAGATATATTACTTCACTGTCTCCAGCATATATATGATACAGCCTTACTATGGTTCAGGTCATATAATTAGTTGAAAGGACACAAATTGTGTTCATAAATGGCAAACATTCCAGCCCAGTTCATCTATGTTTTGGAGTTTCACAGGGTTCAGTTCTTGGACCCATTCTCTTCATTCTGTACACTGAGTCCCTCACATGTGTCATAGGTCATCATCCGGTATCTCACCAGTTTTATGCTGATGACATCCAAATATACAAATCTAGTCAATCAACTGAAGTTGATTGTACCATCCAGGTCATAGAGAGGTGCATTTCCAATGTGAAGCCATGGATGCATGGGCGCCCGCAGGATTTTTTGCAAAGGGAGGGGTCAGGATTTGCAGGGGAGGGGGTCAGTCAGTTACGGCCGGGAGAGTTAGTATAAGAAGCAGTCTGAAACAAAAGCTAATATTTAGTAAGTGTTTTGAACAGAATTTTGTGACATATTTGTAGCTTTTTTTTGCATGATTAAACTTGTCGGAATATATATATATATATATATATATATATATATATATATATATATATATTTGCAATATGATTTTGGGGGGGCACATGACCCCCCCCCCCGACCCATGCTGCAGGCGCCCATGCATGGATGACATGTAACAAGTTGCAGATGATTGATGATAAAACTAAAACCGTTTTGATCACACCACCAAAACTTGTTCATTCCTGTCGCTTACCTCAAACAATTAGTATCAGAAACACCAACATTAAATTCACACAGTTAGTATGAAACCTAGGTGTCACTCAGCATTCTCTCATCACACCAACAGGTCATGAACATATACATGTACATCATTTAGCCATTATTGTTCTGAGTGCCATAAAATGCAACTACATACAGACATATGTACATATGAACATCAGCATGACTACTCCTCCTGGAAGAATGAATGTTTTCATTTAAGCACCTCATGCAGTACTGTCTGAACTCGCTTATAAGTTGATTCAAACTGCAAAGAGCAACGATCCTGATCTACTGTAGTATAATTCACCTGCAGATCAAAGTATTTGCTGTTCATTTTACTGACTATTCTTAAAAAATCTGCTCAGACCCAAGACTGCAAGTGTATTATGTGATTGCAGATATGGGTCTGTGCAGTTTTCCAGTTGGACTGGTCTTATGAGTAAGTATACACGGTATATAATTGGTCCTAAATGATCAGTGGTGCAGATCTGACCACCAATGTTTGGGCTGCCTGCATTGCAGTGAACTAGTCTGAAAACCAGACCCTTGTGACCTTGGAGTCAAGTGAATAGTCGCTGCTTACATTTTTATAATTCATTGAGCTTCGGAACAAAATGTCCTTTATACAGGTAAACCACCAATTTTCTGGCAACGGATGGCCCGGCACCCCATTTAGTCCAGAAAAAATTACAAGAGGGCACTTGAAAATTCCCAACACCGCCAAATTAGTTTACTGGGTGTGCACTCACTTGGATTGCTTATGCTGCAGTTGTTGGTGCTGATACTTGTATTTTGTGCGATTGTTAGCTTATTTTACTTACATTTAACCCTAGCTATATCTTCTAAGAAAGATGCAAGTGCCAGTGGTGGTGTCAAGTGTGAACACCAGTCAATATCGATACAAGATAAAGTAGAACTGTGAAAAAACTGGACCTTGTGTTTCCATGCGAAAGCTGTGTGACACATACGGTATTGGTTCATCAACTGTTTACGAAATAAAGAAGCAGAGGGACAAAATATTGAAATTCTATTCAGACAGTGATTCCAAGAAGCGAATGAACGTTAGAAAAACTATGATAGATTTTAAGAGTACTGAGCTTGACCGAGTGATGATGGAATGGTTTCAACGTTGGAGTGATGGAGTGGACTTGTCTGGCAGGATGGTAATGGACCAGGCTCAGTTGTTTCATAAAGAACTTAAAGTAGAACATGAGTGTGACTATAGTGAAGGATGGCTTCAAAGATTCAAGAAGCGTCATGGTATTTCCATGCATCAGGTGTGTGGAGAAAATCGGTCCACAGACCATGAAGTAGCTGCCGAGTATGTGGACAAATTTCAAAAGCTTGTAGTTGATGAGCACCTCAGTCCTGAGTAGGTGTATAATGCAGATGAAACTGCATTATATTGGCAATGCGTGACCTCGGTTGATCTGGCAAAACTGTTAATCCGGCATGGCTTTGGAACCAAGAGTTCCAGAAAATCAGTGGTTTACCTGTATATGCAAATTAATTTTGATCAGAATTTGTGTTTTGTTGCTTTTTAGTAAATAAGTTGATAGCAATCACATATAAGAAACTATATATGTTACCAAATTTTGTATGTGGTGTTCCTCAAAAATATTTGAGACAATATTCAGCAATTAAAAAAGATAAAGGGAGAGAAGAAACAAACTTCTTGAATTCCTGCAATATCGTTTTCATCAGGAGAGCATCAGTCTCATTATGGGACTCTTGTTGCATTATTTTTCAATTTGCTTTATTTCAAGATTAACTTGTCACTGCAATGCACCTTCATGTTTTACTTGCATTATGTATGTTTTACTGCACTGCAGATTTGTAGAAGAGCTGTAACTGATGTCTTGTTTTTATTTTTGTTCTGTTTTTATTTTGTTTTTTTCCTGACAGGTGAAATGGATGATGTACTGGATTGTGTTTGCATTATTCTGCAGCGTGGAGACATTTTCTGATGTGCTGTTGTCATGGTAAGACAGTTTTTTTTCCAGAGGTTTGTTAACTTTGTCATCATCAATCTTTGTAGTTGTAATATGCTTAGAAGAACTACTGAAAGTATTAGTTTTAAATGGATGTCTTTTTATATGTCCACTGTAAGGCATAACAGATCATGTTATGATGCTGCCTACCCATCTGTATGTTACTGATTTTATTTCCACACAATAACTTTAGTTCTCCACCATGTACTCTTACCAAACTCGGTGAGAAGTTTGCATTTGGGTCAAGAAAGAAATTTATTGATTTGGGTCAAAAGGTCACAAGTCTATGTCACAATGACTGTAAGAAGGAAAACAGTTTCTATACAATAACATTTTTAAGATATGTTGAGCAGATTTTGTAAATGACTTGATTTTTAATATAAGAAAGGCACCTTTTGAATTTGGTGACAAAGGTCAAGGTCACAAAACTCTAAGAATAAAAAAAAATTCCACACAATATCTTGATTTATTTATTCCCTACTATGACCGAATTTTTGGGTTAGCGTGAATTTGAAACAGGGAAGATCTATATTTATTTTGGGTTCAGAGTGTTATGGGCACTGGAAGAAAATGTATTTTCTCAAATTTATTTGGATTTTGTACCCTATGTTGTGACAGAATTCTATAGTCAGCTTATTAGACAAGGAAGACACCAGTTGATTTTGTGGTTGAAAGGTCAGAAGTCAGGGTCAGAGAGGTTGTAAGAAGGAAAATGGTTTCCACAAATTTGTTTGGATTTTGTACCATATGTTGTGACAGAATTTTGTAGTCAGCTTATTAGAAAGGAAGACACCAGTTGACTTTGTGGTTTAAAGGTCAAAGGTCAGGGTCAGAGAGGCTGTAAGAAGGAAAATGGTTTCATCAAAATAACTGAAGTCCTATCGCCACAAACCATGACTAAGCTATGTGGATGGCTTGCATTTGAGACAAGAAAGACATAATTTTGTGTTAAGGTCAGTAGTTCAAAGGTCAGTCACTTGAGAATGAAAGAAGGAAAATGTTTAAGAAAAACGTTTTGATATGGGGGGGGCATATAATATACTGTTTAAGAAATCTTGTTAAAATTCAGAGCCTGTTGTCCTAGAAGATTTGCTTGAGATTTTGTCTTGTTTCTTGACGAGTTAAAAAATTTACTTAAGGTATGTCACAATGCCAGGTCTTCTATGCTATAGCATTGATAAAGGTAAAGAAAAGTATTTTTCTTCCAGTGTACATTTTATCTCTATGCAGCTTGCTCATGGAATAGCCATTTGCACTAGAACCAAATAATGGGCTGTCACCAGTCTCTTAAATTCCAGAGGTTATTGTGATAAAGCAAAGAAGTAGAACATGCCTGGAGTGTTATGTAACACCTGTAATGTTTGGCATCATCAGGAATGTTTGGGAATAAAGGACAGTATCTATCAGGCTGAAAAACATTAGTTAGGATTGTGTACATTGCAGCCTCAAAACTTGTCTTCAGCACTGTTTGATATGATGCTGCTTGAGACCTCCAGTAACTGCTCTTTTGGTTATATGTTCCGATAAATAGCTTCAATGACTATGATGATTTGAGATTTATTTATCCAGGAGTCACATCATCACCTAAAAGAAATTCACCCAGCTGCATTTCTTCTTGCAATCCAAATATAAACCACATGTTAGCTGAGAATTCTGCATTTTTAAATAATAAAAACGAGACTTGTCATAACTTCTCCAGAAGTAGGGAGATGCAGTTTGTGCAGTCAAGTTATAAACACTGAGATGATATTCCATTTAGAGCTCTGTCAACTGTCACTTGTTGAGTAAAACAAATCATGTAAATTACAAGAGCTGGTATGGTCATTGGTTAAAGAGGCATCAACTCTCAACAGACATTTTTCATCAGTACTTTAAGGTGTACAGTAAAGACCAGGAGACACAAAATAGAGGACAATGTTGCATCCTTGTCTTAAATCAACATCTGACAGTAATGAATCTAAGTTGACAATGTGAAATGGTATGAGTGAACATCAAAGTCACGGGTGTAAACCACCTCTATGTTTGTTCTAGAGTTACTAATCAAAATGCAGCATGGTATTTGGATCAGCTGCATGCATACCTTACTAGGATACTCGCAGGAGCAAACATTTGGCATGGAGGAGATGTCATCTGCTGGCAAGATTTAAATGTTAAATCTTATGATTTGTCCAGGATGGCTCCCAAGCATTAGCCTATTTGTTTCAACTTCTTCAGAATGTCTGAGTAATTTTTTACAAAACTCAGAATGTTTCTTAGGACAAGCAGTATCAGAGTTGTGTTTATGATGGCTCTCTTAGCAACATTGTGGCTGTCTTAGCAACCAGATGAGAATGGCTGAGTCAGTGTTTTTATCAGACTTAAACAGGAATGTTTCATAGAATATGCTCTATCAGATTTTGTCTGGTGACTTCTTTGGAATGGCAATCCATGTATTGTAACTGGGTGGAAAACCTGTTTGCAACTTCTCTAAAATGGCTAAGTTAATTTCAATCAAACTTGATCAGAGCATGTCTTAGGCAGACCTGCCAACCCTTACAATTTTGCCAGAAGTCTTACAAAAATGCCCCCTAAAATACAGACTTATGGAACCAAAGCAAAAACTACGGAGAAGTTATTGTTGCCCAAAAAATCAGGATAACTGGTTCATCTGTGTTAGTGGAGTTAGTCAGGGAACCAGACTAACTTTACAGCAGTACCTCAGATGCTTTAAACTGCACATATTTTTTCATGCAAATCATCTGCATGATCAAACTGTTGATTATTGGATATTTAAAATGGCATCCAGCAAGCGATGCATGTTGAAGACAAAAGGGAAAATAAGCCTCTTAAAAATGTGTTAGTAATCAGCACAAAAAAATAAAAAAGAATATTCATATTCTTGTGAATAATAGCAGGAAGGGACACAATTACGTTTTTTGGACATCACATGTCAATTTGAGTATGTCTTATGTCGGGAGATATGATTACCATTGTCATGTGAAATGTAAATAACAATCCAAGAATTACATCAGGTTGAGAGATAGCAACAAGCCATTGAGAGGCATCAGGTTTGGAACTGAAGTTTGTGCAAGTGTACAAGTGGTAAATAAGGTCTGCATGTACTTTACAAACTTTTAAGTTGAACATAATGTTTACCATCACTGCATGTTCGAATACCAAACTTTTAAATACATTTTCCAGCACTACAATAGCAGATTATTATATTCTGTTATACCTTACTGAAAACTGATCAAACTTATGAAAAAAATTTGACTGCCTTACTGAGGTGGTCCCGTCAGGGTTGGCAGGTCTGCTTAGGGTATGCTCAAATGTCAAAATTGTCTTTATGATTGCTCCCCTAACAACAGTGTAGCTTCCTTGGTAACCATATGGAAAGCATAATTTTTACTTCTTCAAACTGCCTGGACTGTTTGAAAGTTTCTTAGAACATATTCTAAGTTGCATCTGGTGTAACTTTCTGGATATGGTTTGGCTTCCATAGCAACTGGAAAACCTACAGATACCACTTATCTTCCACCTGGTCTGGCTATTGTTACTAATATTTTGAAAAACTATCATAGAATAATTTTGTCTCTAAAACTACCTTACCATATCAGACCAGATTTAATATGTAGAGTGCTACGATGAACAAGTTTCACATTCAGTGCACCATCTAGTTCAACTGATGGTACTCAGATTAAAAATAGAGTTAACCAGGATGCCAAATACCACCATTTGCCTGAAAAGGTATTTGTCAACCCTAGGAACTGCCCTTATTACATCAGTTGCTTTTTAGACCAATATATGCCACGTGAGCCATATTAGGTCCACTTGGGTCTCTTAAGATCAAGGGGATGGACATTCTTTTTATTTTTATAGGGTCATTTTTTATCTTGGAATGGCAAGGTTTTTTATTAAGTGAACTTCTTTAAAATGGATTAAAAAACTCAGAAACATGCATTCACCTTTGGATAAGAACCTTGAAAAATACCATCTACACTCTTTCTTATATAATTAAGGTTTCTGTCATCCATGTCAGTTTAAATAATAGCTGTAGAGACAGAGGTACTTGCACTTTTAGTTCACCTGCCTATTCACAATCAGATATGGATGTCAGTATTAGAATTAGACAATCCTTTGTACAATTTCACAGAAACCATCATTGAGAATACAACAGAATTTGACAGAAAGCATCTGGGCATGAAGATCTTTCAAGTTTGTACAAACAATGCTGATTCATTATCAAACATGGTCACCATTGCTAAAAAATATATATAAAAATTAAATAGCCTCTCAGACACTGCTGAACTGAATATGACCACATCTGAGAAGTGTTTTGGCAAGAAGGCTGTTAAATGATTCTGATCTGCCATTGGTCATATTACTAAAAAAAACAACTTTAAATGATTTCTCAAGAACTGCTTAACATAATTTAACCATATTTGACAAAGTAGCCTAGTATAAAAACCTTTCAGTTTTATGCAAAAGATGCTGATTCATTATTCAATATGGCCTTTGTTAGTAAATAGCATAAAACCTCAGATTGGCACAAATGGTGCTGATCCACCATCCAATATATAACTGCCATTTCCACAATTTTTAAAAACCATTAAATGTCAAATCATCCTAACCAAGATTTCTTGGCTAACTGCTCTTGCATTGGGCTTTAAGGCAGATGTCATCCAGGTGAGTAATCTTTTGCACAGTTGGATCTCTTGTTATAGGCATTAGTTATCAGGGCTTCAGACAAGTTTTGCTGTCATTGATTCAGATTTTATGCAATCAATAAACTCAGGATGAAACCAGCCAAATGTACTTTTTTTCCTCAGAATGTAATGGTCCTGGCATAGATGAGAGTTTGATGAGATCAATAAAAATTAAATCTGCATAGCTGATGAATAAGATGCTATAAAGTCATAAAGTCCACAAATTCAGTCACTTTGCAGACCCAATTTGCATTTTGAACTTGTACATGTGGAGTTTTCTGCCCCTGCCACACACTACAGTTTAGTATGCAATTTGATGGTGGAGGAGGGGAGTTTCCCATGCCATCAACAAATGATCTCAACATCATGTTGCTTTGGGGGATGACAATTCCATATTTGACCTACAATGGTAGAGGTTGGAAAAACAGTATCATTAAATTAAAATATTTGTTCATTTTCTTTTTTTTTTTTTTGAATTGGGGTGCTTCCAATAAATTTAATTTGCCCAACAGCGATTTTAGTTTTATAGTTAGTTGGGCTGTTTCATCATGCCCATTGATGCTGTGATCACAAAGCTGTTTCTTCACTTTCAAATTGTGCTTGCCCCTGAAAGTCATTATGGACCTTGAACAGATTAGGCTTATGCCAATCACTGTCAAACTTTGAAAAATTGATGTATTTGATCCTGAGAACATGTATGCCTGGCATAACAATTGATCTGTAATGTGTGGCAACACCAGTACATCACAACAGTATGGCTATATCCGGGGACTAAAGAAATAAATTTCTGATGGGTCTTAGAATTTGGGGGTGGGGGAGAAATTTTGGTTGGGTCCAGCCTCCAATTGGCTTGTCTGGGTAAGTTTAAAACTTAAACTAACATGAACATGTTTTTTTGGTTTATTCATATACTTTAATGTAAGTGTTCGTGCAAACAAATATACTTGAATAAGACTGGAAATGAAATCAGTTTTGCTTTTACTAGCTTTGCTGGTCGTATGATCTTATTGGATGATCTCTTGTCCATTGTCTGTCATCTATCATTCATCAGCCTGTTAGCACAAGTTTGTTATCACTACTTTTCCTAAACTGATGATATAATTGCCATGAAATTTTACACACACAGCCTATGGTCTAAATGAAAAAGGTACCACTCGGACATCAAATATAGCCGTTACAGTGGCCATCTTGAATTATCTTTTTGCTACTCCTCCTGAATGGATGGTCATATCAGCATGGGGTTTTCACTAAAAGAATTATTATGTCTAATTGGTCTTAAATGAAAATGGTGGCAATCTAATTTTCAATATGGCAGACACAGAGGCCATCTTGCATATTTTTTTTATTGCTACTCCTCCTGAATGAAATGACGTATTGACATGGGGGTTTTCACCAGAAGACTTCTTATGATGACTAGTTGGTAGTAAATGAAAATGGTGCTAGACAGATGTCCAGTAATGTTACCACAGTGGCTGCTCCTAAAGGGATGATCATATCAAAATGAGGTTTTCACTAAAAGACTTCTTGTGATGTTTGATTGGTTCTAAATGAAAATGGTGATGATCTGATGTACAATATGGCTTCCACAGTGGCTGTATTGAAAATGTTATTGCTCCTGAACCGATGATCATATCAACATGTGCTTTTTGTTTAGCAGCTTCTTGTGATTAAATTGTTCTAATGGTGCCGTTCAGAGAGTCAGTATGCTTGCTACAGTGGCCATTTTGAAAATCTTGTTATCACTATTTCTTCTGAATGAATGGTCATAACAGCATGGGGGTTTCACTGAAAGACTTCATAGGATAACTAGTTGGTTGTAAATGAAAAGGGTACCAAGATGACTTTAAATATAAGTGCCACAATGGCCATCTTGAAAATCACATAATCACTACTTTAGCATGGTTGGTTGTATCAACATTGTGCTTTAACCAAAAGACTTGTTAAAATGTCTAGTTGGTACTACATGCAACTACATTGTGTAAATCTGATATGGAATATGATTACCATGGCATCCATCTTAAAAATCTTGTTATTGCTACTATTCCAAAATAGAAAGTCATATCAACATGGGGTTTCACCAGAAGACTTCTTATGATGCCTTGTTGGTCCTGTTGAAATTGATGCCAAGTTGACATCCAATATGTCCACCACAGCAGTTAACTTAAAAATCTTGTTATCAGTGAAGAATATCGATGATGGTTTCAACACTGTAGTCAAAATGAAGAAATGATCTTTACCTTGAATTCCTGGAAATTTGTTTCAGCCGGTATAGCATCAGCCACTTCAAGGGATTCATAATCATATTACTTACCTCATTCAAGTGCAGACACCTTTCAGCCCTTGCATTTTCATTAAATTTGAAACTGAAGAAAAATAATATCATTTTGTCGAAGACATTAAACTTTTGACACACATCTTTTGAGTCAGAACCATTCATTCAGTCATGTTCACACTTTACACCTGACAACCTGTTTTTCTTAATTGAGAAATTAAATTCCTCGTGTTCAGTCCATTTGTGGTGAATCTTTCCAAAAACACTGTTAAATAGCAGCTCCTCCTGTTGACCTCCTGTCAGCCTAGCTGCATTTAACTCCTATGCAGAGTTAATTATACATGTGTGCAGACTGCCCACCTTTAAATTGCACTTTGTACAATTATGCTTTATGGGAAAATAATGACAAGTGATAAAAATCAGTTGGCTGGTCCAGATGAATAGTTACTTATCCTAAGTTTGACCATCAGTAAATTGTGGAATATTGGTTTGATTGCAAATTAATTCTGGTTAATGGATTGATGATGTCTGTCCAGAAGTTTGTCCATCCATCTGTCTAGCTAAAATCAACACTGAATTAAGAGTCTGCATTTAAATTATTTTCTCATACTTTTGCTTGTAGTGTCACATGACTGGTAAGTAAATGTTTCCTGAGGAATGCTACAGCCATCGGAGAAAACTAGGTAAAAGTGACCTAACTACCACTACCTTCACATTAAAATTAACTATACTGTCACTAGCATATCATAAGAGACCAATACACTCTATCTGATCTGTGATCACTCTTAAAATAAATAATAGTAAGTCACTTCCCTTTTCCTTAGTAATTCCTTGCTACAGGTAATTCTATTGTTAAATATAAATGAGACTCTGTTCTATGGCTTTAATGTTGTTATTTTTTCCAGGTTGCCCTTCTATTATGAAGTAAAGATAGTGTTTGTGTTTTGGTTGTTATCTCCGGTGACCAGAGGGTCAAGTTTCCTCTACAAAAAATTTGTGCATCCATCTTTGGTCAAGAGAGAAAAGGTAAATCCAAGAACAGTCAGTAGATTGTCTGTGTGACTGTCCATTTGCCAGGTTATTTAGTCTGATGAACAGGTTCTACTCATCACTGAAGGGTTTATATTTTTATGGGACTGAAAACTTTTAGTTGGCATTATTTAATAAGTATCTTGTTGATATGCCAGTAAACCCAATACATACATATACATTTATTTTGACAGCATTTTCTAATATATCAATAAGAAAAAATAAATTATGCTTACACCATAATAACATCGTGGTCATTGTATTACTGTTCTCAAGTGGAATACCAAAAACTTCTGCTTTGTTTAAACCTGAAGTTTTGATTTAATTGCAAAAATAACAGTGCTTTAAGTTGCATCTAAAATGGTTGTATTTACAATTAAAAATTGACGTTTCCATGTGACATATCAAACACTCACTATCTGGTAGCCTTAAAAAATCATAATGCAGCAATTATAAAATGACATAAGTTCTAATTGGACTTGTGTGTGTGTGTGTGTGTGTGTGTGTGTGTGTGTGTGTGTGTGTGTGTGTGTGTGTGTGTGTGTGTGTGTGTGTGCGTGCGTGCGTGCGTGCGTGCGTGCGTGCGTGCGTGCGTGCGTGCGTGCGCGTGCGTGCACCAGTTGAATTTTTCGTTGTGGATGGATTAAGCTATGTTGCCCAAGTTAGAAAGTCACAGTAGTATAATTAAGTTAATAGTGGATATCCACTACATCACATGGAACTCTAGTGTACAGTGAATGACACATTTTTTAAGTTGTACACAATGCCATTTTGCATTCAAAGACTCCACAAGTAAACCACATTTACATATGTGTATTGCGAGAGATAATAAACACATTATAAGATAAGATGCATGTTTAAAATAAAAAAAGAAACCCAGTAGTGCAATATTGTTTTTTTTTAATATTTCATAGCTTTGTGCTGCTGCAATAGACTTATATTATAACCTCAGCATTGAAAGATTAATGGGGAGAATAAAATGTGTATATACCACTTGAAACCAATATTATGAGAAAATAAGTGTATATTCCACTTGAAACCAGTATTATGAGAAAATAAGTGTATATACCGCTTGAAACCAGTATTATGAGAAAATAAGTGTATATACCACTAGAAACCAGTATTATGAGAAAATAAGTGTATATTCCACTTGAAACCAGTTTCATGAGAAAATAAGTGTATGTACCACTTGAAACCCGTATTATGAGAAAATAAGTGTATATACCGCTAGAAACCAATATTATGAGAAAATAAGTGTATATACCGCTAGAAACCAATATTATGAGAAAATAAGTGTATATACCGCTTGAAACCAGTATTATGAGAAAATAAGTGTATATTCCACTTGAAACCAGTATTATGAGAAAATAAGTGTATATACCGCTAGAAACCAATATTATGAGAAAATAAGTGTATATACTGCTTGAAACCAATATTATGAGAAAATAAGTGTATATTCCACTTGAAACCAGTATTATGAGAAAATAAGTGTATATACCGCTAGAAACCAATATTATGAGAAAATAAGTGTATATACGGCTAGAAACCAATATTATGAGAAAATAAGTGTATATTCCACTTGAAACCAGTATTATGAGAAAACAAGTGTATATACTGCTTGAAACCAGTATTATGAGAAAACAAATGTATATACCACTTCAAACCAGTATCATGAGAAAATAAGTGTATGTACCACTTGAAACCAGTATTATGAGAAAATAAGTGTATATTCCACTTGAAACCAATATTATGAGAAAACAAGTGTATATACTGCTTGAAACCAGTATTATGAGAAAACAAGTGTATATACCACTTGAAACCAGTATTATGAGAAAATAAGTGTATATACCACTTGAAACCAGTATTATGAGAAAATAAGTGTATGTACCACTTGAAATCCGTATCATGAGAAAATAATTGTATATACCACTTGAAACCAATATTATGAGAAAATAAGTGTATATACTGCTTGAAACCAATATTATGCGAAAATAAGTGTATGTACCACTTGAAACCAATATTATGAGAAGTTTATATACTGCTTGAAACCAATATTTTTCAGAAAATGAGTTAATCTCATTATGTTTCTCAGTGCATGTTAGAAGTTCAAATTTGAATTTGCACGAACAACAAAAAAACATTTTCAGTCAGAAGTTAATTACCCTTTTTAAATGTCGGTAATAAAAGTAACATCAAAGTTCTAAATCATCTTGACTGGCGTTCATTAAGAATGATAGTGGCTGAGTAAAAGTGTCACTTGTCAAATGGTGCTTGAAGATAGATTGATGAAGAGAGAAACTGGCAAAGAAAGAAACCTTTTTCATAAAAATCATTTCGCTGCCTTCAGTACTTCGTAGATGAATTCGTTGTATTTAAGAATTAACATACTCTCAAATATTCAGTCATTTTCTAAGTCTACAGATAAATGTATTTGTATATGGCTTACAGTAATTTCTTTAAAGGAGGTTTTGCAAATAGTGCAGACCTTAAAAAGAGACTATTTAATAACTGGTATGAGAAACATTTTGTGTGAAATATCATTTATTAAGAAAGAACATTGACATTACTGCTTGATGCAAAACAATACTGAATGTATGCACATGTAAATATTCGAAGACTCACCTACAAAAAAAAAACGTTCACATGTATTGTGAATTGGAATTGAAGCAGTTTGGGAATGTTGAAACTAGTCAAACACACAAAAACACAAGAAAATTGATCGATGGAATTGGTAGTCTTTTGCCTATTTAGGATATTATGTACATGTCTAAATTTGTTTTTCACAAACTAATATATTCTTAGTATCATAGCATTTGATTTGGAACATTTTCATTCAACATTGTTTATTAGGGATATTTATGTACATGTCTAAATTCGTTTTTCACAAACTAATATATTCTTAGTATTGTAGCATTTGATTTGAAACATTTTCATTCAACAGTGTTTATTTTGAAACATTGAAGTATGACACTGAGTACTAGTTGCCTGGAGGTACCATAATTTAAGTCATTTAAGATGTTTTCTCTACTTGCTTATTATTTCTGTGGGGGTTGGGTTGTAGACTGGGAGAGAATGAGATATGGAGGAATGCTATATAGCTTGAAACAAATACAACTGTTCTGTCATTCAGAAAAAAAGAATTAAGTTTAGATGTGCTCAGGCCATTGCACATTATACATTTTATTCTAAATATAAGTTGAACAGTCTGTCTCTTAATGGGGAAAATAAAAAATATATTGAGTTTTTCATGTAACACTTGAGACTAATTATACACAATGATATGAGAACATTAGATGCATTTCTCAGTCCATATTGTTTCTCCATCAAATACATTACACAATCGCATCAATGTTTTGTGTTAATTCTGCTACCTCCAGAATCCAGCACTTCCAAGGGCGTGAAAAAGCTCTCGGTCTTTTTATACAAAGGGAAGTAAATCTTACAGGTTACTTTCCTTACTTTGCTAGGTGGAACTCCATATACCAGAAACAAGCTGCAGACTGTCGACAGGCCTCCAAGAATCAGTGGATTTCTGTTTTTTCTCTTCGCCAGCCACTATTCTTTTTTGGGAGTGGTACAATTATTCAATCATACGGTGTAGTGTATACTGCATTTTTGTGCATTTTGGTGAATTTTCAGATATTTTTTGTGAATTTGTTACCACTTCATTTGAAATGTGCTTACATCAGTAATATTGTATTTACAGCTATGTAGTGCCACAAGCTGTTCTCTTTCTTTGGTTCTTGTATTCACACATGGAATCTATTTATTCTGATATATTTATAATATATTTAATTATCATTTGACATTGTTAATTTGGTTGGTAACTGTTTTGATTTTCATTTCACAGACTGTTGTTGATTGAGGACATCCAACAGAAACATAAATTCATATTTTGATATGTGGTAACCATTATCTCACATTGTATTTAAATCTGGTGTGTTTTGTTCTTTATATTTTCAGATAGTCAGTGATAACATGGCTTTAAATGAAAAAAATGCGAACCATTTAAGGTGCCGCAAGACAATCACAAATCCTGCCTTGAATGCACTAAATGCTTCTCATGCAAAATGTGCAAGGTGTGCTCTCTCTGGACATCCAGACATGATACTGTGTTCTTAAAAACAGCTCAAGGGCAAGGAAAAAGTGTTATCTCCTCCCTTTGACTTGTTATCTAGTTTAGCAGGGTATGTGGGAATGTCTCCCGCTCGACCTGTTAAATTGCTTCATAGTGAGGACATATTACAGATGGACACCAACAGAGATATAGAATTGAGGGTAATTATAATGACTCAAAGTTTTGTCAACAATAATGTTGATAAATGAATATGACAATGATGCATTGTACAACACATCTAGGCAACACACTAAGTACAAGTCCAGCTCCCCGACCAGACATGATATAGGCAACAAAGCTAGGTGTATGGAAGTGAGATTTTTTTGCCATCCAGTCAGGTACACAACATTCTTATGGTGATTTTTTTGTCACTCTGGCTGTTGACCCCCTCCCCATCCAGCCGTCTGGCCAGCAAGCTGATTACAGTAATATACTTGCAGTCCCAGCTGTCGACAGAACTTTCCAGCCATTCAGACAGAAGACATGATATGGATTCAGTCTTCAAACATAGTTCATCCATGCCATAAGTGATGATGTCTTATGCAGACTTTGCTGCCAGAACCGGCCATTCAGCCAGTCTTCTATGTTGTCAACCTTTTGGCTACACCAGTGATGCTGGTTCAACATGCACAAGTGCAAAAGTATAACCAGCCAAGCTGCCTGACCAAACTGACCAAGCTGTTCATCCTGCTCCAGCAAGCCATGCCAGACCATCATATTAGTATTTAAGCGGTCAGGGATATCCCAAGACCACCTTTTGTAGCCTTCCAGTATGCTAGATTTTCAGCAGTGCATGCTGATGAGATGAAAACTCTTTGCTGTACAGTATGACATATACCAGGACATACCACTGGAGGAAGAGGATCCTGAAGCTGATGAATGTTCCAACTTAGAATCTCCTTATAATTTTCATCCTACCGTGGAAAGAACTGAATTTAGTTCCAAAGCTGCATTAGAAGAAATTTTTCATATCCTACCTTATACACAAAGTCCCCCACTGCCAGTTTCTTCAGTGCAGCAATCTCGGCCAACTCTACATGCTCACTTCCTACCCTATACACAATGTCCCACACTGCTGGCTTCTTCAGTGCAGCAATCTCAGCCAACTCTACATACACACTTTGCATATAGCCCTCCACTATAAGCGGCATTCAGTTTCTTGTCCATTAGATCAGCAAATAAAGATCTACAAAAAAATTAGACACTTTATGATTCAGTAGCAAAACAGATAATATCTAGCATCAAAAAATCATTTGGAAGCCCTGGAACCACAGGTCAGAATCTGCTCAGATGCAAGCTTGTCAGTTTGATGGGTGCACTTACTGCCAAACTTTGATATGGTTATGGGTAAACAGACATAACAAAAGAAAACCGTTCATATCAGCCTCTTAGAATGAAGGCAATCCTCTGGGTTTCCCATATATCTGGCGGGGCTGTGTTCATTGGAAAACAGTTCTAATAATGTCAATTCACTGGTGATCAATCACTTTTGGAAACAAGGTGGAATGAAGTCACCACAACTATGCGTGTTGATATGGGGCTACCTTCATTCATGTTCCCACCATCAAATAAGTATTCCGGTATGACACAATCTGGGCAAGCTAAGTGTACTGCCCGATTCACTTCCCAGGAAGTTAACAGCTACTTTACACAGTGGTCCCTCCATCCATCTATCTTTCATTGAGTTTGCAACCAGTGGGGTTTATGCATGAGCTGTTAATGCTTTTTCATTTGACTGAGAGGGAATCTGGGCAATGCCTTCCCCATAGCAGTTCTGATCCCAATGTTGAGAAAATGAGGAGCACAGACAGCAAGATAATCCTGACTGCCCTTCTCCGATGGGACAAGTTAAGGGTCACTAATCTGCTTGACTTGGCAATAGATGTGCCCGGATAAACAGCTGCAGTTGCTAGTCTTTAACCCATTTCCAGAGAAACTTCTGCATCACACATGACTCTTGTGGGGCATGCCATGCCTTGCTTCACAAAACAAAGCTCAGTCTTTTTGGTCCAATGGTTGCTCCCCAGACAGTCACTAGACCACACCACTCTTAACATAACTGCATTCCCAGGTAGGACCTATCAACTTTCGCTAGATCCCCCCACGAGAAAAGCTTTCTTTGTAATTATTTGTCAAGTGCGGGAGCCCACAGTGTAGTTTTTTGCACAAGTATATACACCTATATTTGGTTGTATTAAATATCATTAGGATAATTTTACCCTGAAAAAGTAGAGAGTTCATTTGACCCTACAGATTGCTTTTATGTAGAGTTTGGATGCTTAGCATTTCCTCCTTCTCTTACCTGTTCTTTGAATGTTAATGTTATTTGATGAAAAAAAAAAGAAATTTTATTGTAAATTATGCTTCTCTGAAAATACTTACTGAGTCACATTACTATAAAACCCATGCCACAATGGAAGCATCCTGTCTCAGTGCTAAAGTTAAAGCTGATATCTGGTATTTAGAGTTCCACCTAGTGGAGTATGGGTAGGTAATTGGTAATGGTTCCTTCCATTTGTCTATACAACCTGTAGACAGACAGACTTTTTCAAGTCTATGGGAGGGCTGGATTCTGGAGGTAGCAGAAGCAATTCATAACATTAATTGGATAAGTATTTTCAAAGAAATGTAATTTACTATGAAATTTACTTTGAACAAACTAACATTTGTTTAGTTTTAAGGTGTGTAGTTTTTTTTACATTTTCATTCAGCGAATATTATACATTTTGAAACATCAAAGTATGACATTGAACAGTAGCTGGTACATGTAGGAACTTTCTTGACTCAGTGTTGTTGAAACACGGAAGGAAGCTACTGTAACAGGAAAAGCAGCTGACTTAAGAAAGAAGAATGTCACTTCTCAACCAGTACCTGGTGATGCATAGATTCACAAAAAAGTGACCATAAAAAGTAACTGTTTTTTCTTTATTTAAATAATTTTGTTCATGACATGAATTGCCACTGATAGATCGCAACAGTCAGATGGTATGTACAATTCCACACATTTAAAAGATTGTCATTCTGTCTCATAAACGTTATTTTCAAAGTTTATGGGTAAAAGTACAGAAAAATCTTTTAGTAGCATAGTTTGTGTATCTTTTTTGTTTTAGAATTTAGTTTGGAAAGAAATATGGCAGTATGTCATAATGCTCCAGTGTTCTTGATAGTACACATATGGTATAAATGGTATGGTTTATAATCTCTGTTAGAGTTTTATTATTGTATTACTGCTTTCAGTAAATTCTTCAAAGTTGGTCTTGTAAATAGTATGAAATAGAAGGGAAACTGATAAATTCATAACTAGTACACAAAGCACTTTTATGTAATATCATTTATTGAGAAAGAACATTGAATATGTAAACTTCTGTTTTTGTGTATGCTAACAGGTGCACACACACACACACACACACACACAAACATATATGTATATATATATATATATATAATCAACAGGGATGTACATTGCAGATAGGCAATTTTTCTGGTATGCAATATATTATGAACAAGGATGGGAAGATATTACAGAAATTTAAAACCTCATATATTTTTTTCTATAGTACACACATTTCTCTATGTGTTCCTAGAAAGGTCACTGATAAATACCACAAGAAATGTTACCACTTTATAGTTTTTACAGGTAACAGTATATGCCATGGTTGAGTTTACATTGTTGGGGTTCTCCCATGTGTTAGTGAGTTGATGCACAGGTCAAATAGGGGCGCCGAGTGGCCAAAGAGGTCTAAAATGCTTACCATTCCAGATCACTGCCATCTCACCTCTGTCTGCGTGAGTTCGAATCTCAGACTTGGTTAACATGGGTATGTGAGAAAGCCTGCCCGTAGCTTCTTGTGGGTCAGTGGATCATCCTGGGGTTTTCCAGGGTTCTTCCTCCACCAGTTATACTGACCACCATGTATAGCCTATCTTGTGCTGAAAAATGGCTTTAAACCCTACAACTGCACAGCAAGCACAGAGCAAATACAATAGAATCAGCGAGGGGTGCCATAAAACCCACTACAGCTGCAATAAAATCTACAATGATGGACTTATACTAAATTAAGTGGATTTCTGCTTGACTTGGGGAAATCCACCAGACTGAGAGGACATCACTGTTTTTAGTGGGCACTTAATTCCTTACCCCTCTATGGCCACTGTATTGAATGGTCAGTTCGTAATCCGAATGCATGTACTATTTGTGTGTTTTGCACTGTAAAAATAGAACATGCAGTTTAATTCCCAACATAATCTCATATTTTATTCTGAGACTGTTTGATCCTACATTAAATGGTAATCTGTACATGTAACAGGTCTGGCTCACATGCACTGGGTGGCCGAGTGGTCTAAAGCACTTTGACATCACCGATCACTGCCATCTCACCTTATTGATTTGCTTGTAAAAACACTTATTTATATGTCTTATTGATTGGGTTGTGATTTGCTTGTAAAAACAGTTTTGTATCATACTGATTGGTTTGGAAAAAAATTCAGAGTTGTATATCTTACTGATTGGTTTGTAAGAAAACAACTATATATTTTTTTGATTATCTTGTAAAATTCTCGCACATTTTATATCAAGATAGATCAGTAGAATCCAAAGCATATTTAGCAAAGTTCTAAATAAGTTCATGTCTGTATTATGACACCTGAATTGACATAAAAGTGCATTATTTCAAAAGTGTGTATGGTCTCTTCACTATATGCATTTCTTTTTTGATTGGGTATAGTACTGTGCATGCTTACAAGTCCAACTGCAAACAGTATAGACCATGATCTGCAATCACATAATGTACCAGTGGATTAGGTTCTAGATTGTTTGTCCTACCAGTTACTTCCACAAAAACTGCACAGACTCAGATTTGCATGGCACATTATGTGATGGCAAATCTGGGACTATGCAGTTTCCAGTTCTGTCAGCTTATAAGTAAGCATACGTTACTCATCAAGTTTCTGGTGAACATGATCAACAGATTTGTTGAACACAAGTTTTAATGTATAGTTATTAGCATGTATGCTTGATTGTAAGAGGAGTCCAACTGCAACCTGCAAAGACCCAGATATGCACCAGCAGATCTGGGTCTATTCATTTTGTTAAGAGTAGTCAGTAGACCCTGATCTTCTATAGGAACATTATGCTATGGCAGATCAGAATCTCTAGTTTTTAATTTGACTCAATTTATGAGCCAGTATATGTGGTACATCCCTATATGTCGTCACTGTGTAATGTTTGTATGCATTTGGTTAATGTTTAATGTGTGTGACATGATGTTAAGATGTTAATGAGTATTCATTTATATGGTGAAATTAAATCCCAGACTCTGTACATGAGACTTAGTACCAGCAAATATTTAATGTTTTATGTACAACCACTAATTGCTGTTGAGATAAAAGGTATACTGTAGAAAAAATCAATATGGAAGCTATAAAATTTATATATTTAATATTTTATTCTAGGAAATAGATGAATGCATTGCTCAGGCCCGGACCAAAGGCTACAGCACTCTTCTCACACTAGGTCACAGAGGACTTAGTTATGCCACCAATGTAGTGGTCACAACTGCCATTAAGGTTTGTAATGCAGTCAAAGGAGGTCATGCAGATGTCTTTATTATATACTTAAGAGTGAAATATATAAATGTATTGGTGAAATATTTAAAAAAAAATTTTTAATCCCTGTATTTTCACATGAAAAATAATTCCTTATATTTTTACTCAAAATACATGATCTTCCATCATGCTCTGCAGTATTTGAGTTTGTTATGTCTCAGACATTTTCCTTGCAGTAAGAAAAATGAATTTTTGTGAGCTAGAGCAATAAACAGAAACTATTACATTTCATGGAAGTTATTTTTTGCCAAAGATGTTTGTCTTGCCAGTGTTTGCTTCTGTTCAGAGTTATGTACCCCGTACTACTTTGACAACAGTGTTTAAAAACCTGGTGTGCTGCATTGTTTAGTTGAACTTATTTTTGTGGTCAGATAGGGTAAAATAATTTACAGAATTTCTAAACTGTAATTAATTTCAAAGATTAGTTCATCCCAAACGTACTATTCCCATAAATCATATTTTTTGACTAGTCAATGAATACAGTTGAAACTGATGTAGACTAATGAATGTGGGAGTGGGTGTGGGAGTGCTGAAGAGTGAGGTACACTAATGAATGTGGGAGTGGGTGTGGGAGTGCTGAAGAGTGAGGTACACTAATGAATGTGGGAGTGAGTGTGGGAGTGCTGAAGAGTGAGGTACACTAATGAATGTCGGAGTGGGAGTGCTGCAGAGTGAGCTTAATCTTGTAAGCTTCGATTCAGAAGAAAGTTTGATATATAATAAAAAGAAAATGTTCTTGTCCTCTGTAAATACTAGATATATTTCAGCATGATACATTTTAACTTGCGGCATGGTAAAATGTCATGGTTTTTTTTATAAAAAAAACACATGATGAAATGTATTTGGCATGAACATAGGAAAAGAAAATAGCCCTCATTTATAGATATTTCTCACACTTTTTGCATATGTTTCCAATGAATATTTATAGGTTACTGCATTTGTATGGGAAAATATGAACGAGTTTTTCAGATGTGTATACTGCACAACCTTGGGAGTGCAGTATATCCATCCGACAAAACGAGTTCATATTTTCCCATACAAATGCAGTAACCTTTTTATTATATGCTCATTTACTTATTCTACCCAAGGCTTAAATATATAAACAAAAATACACTACAAGCCGTATTCTAAAAACTAAATACACAATCGCAGATTCATCATTACACAACATTATTAATGCGCACATAACTCCGCCCAGATAAATTTGAAGTTGGTTGCGCGCTAGATGTAAGTTTCGAAGAAAAATTGCATTTTGGTCTACTTAAACTTGAAAATTGGAGTCATATTGTGAATGAATGCGAATTGCAACAACTTTTCCATTTGATCTCTAATGAATACATTTTGGTATTTTTGTCGATTCGACGAAATTTCGTGATTATGGACTGGATTTATTTACATGAAGTACATCGATTTCAGCGTCTGTGCCAATTCTACATGAAATACATCGTATATTGAAACAGCAAGGCAGAAGTGTGTTGACATCGGCATGCGTGTTTCTGTTCTATCATTGAATGATTCAGATCATATGTGGGAAAAATATGAAGTCTTTCAATTGCAATTATCGAAAAGATGCTGTGGAATTTAATGTTTATTTCATTTTGAGTGCAGTAAGGATGTAATTGCACTTGGAATATAGTCGAAATTACAGTACAATTTCGAAATGTGTAATCAAGCTTGAGAACTCATGACATGGCTCATGTAATTCGGATTTGCAGAACTAAGAAAGTACATTTTGAGGAAATTCAGGATGTAAAACTGTAAGTATATTTTTTCCATTTTTATTACCAGCTAAAGAAGACAGTTTATGTCTTGTAACTTGCATGTTATTTGTAAGGACTCTGTCTGGCATCTATAGCTAGCCTAAATCTGAAACATTGTATCAAAAAAGTTGGCGCAGAATATGCCAAATCACCCGGTATGTGGCAGTCCACTAAACATCTGCTTTAGTTCCTTCAGAAACAAATTGTTTGTTTACAGTAGAAAGTAGTTCCTTTATTCGCATGAATGCAGTATGAATTGAGCGCGAGGGTTCAGTATTGCAAAATATTGCACGATTCTGACAATGTAAAGTTAACGGAGAAAAAAATGAGCATATAATAAGAGTAATTATTGATAAAAAATATTAATTGTACTGTATGTATTAACATGTAAATTGATTCCAACTGCAAAACAAGATAGACCCTGATCTTCATTTGCAAAATACACCTGCAGATCAGGGTCTGTATTATTTGCTCTACTCCTAACAAACAGCGTAGATCTAGATCTATCATTGCATTATGTGACAGCCGATCTGAGTCTGTGCAGTTTGCCTTGACTTATACATATGGTATAATAAGCTATTTCCCATGTAAGATTGTACGGTGAAGGCACATTTCTGTCGGGCCAAATGTAGTATGATCATTTCTGTTGGGTCAAATGTAGTATGATCATTTCTGTTGGGCCAAATGTAGTATGATCATTTCTGTTGGGCCAAATGTAGTATGATCATTTCTGTTGGGCCAAATGTAGTATGATCATTTCTGTTGGGCCAAGTGGAGTATGGTTGTGTCAGTTGGGTCAGATGGAGTATGGACATTTCTGCTGGAACAAATGGAGTATGGACATCTGTGTATGGTCATATGGAGTGTGGACCTTTCTGTGGAGCCAGATGGAGTGTGGTAATTTCTTTTGGGTCAAATGGAGTGTGGACATCTGTATTTGGTCATGTGGAGTGTGAACCTTTCTGTTGGGTCGAATGGAGTGTGGTCATTTCTGTTTTGTCAAACGGCGTATGGACATCTGTGTTTGGTCATATGGAGTGTGGACATTTATGCTGGGTCAAATGGAGTGTAGTCATTTCTTTTTGATCAAATGGAGTGTCGACAACTGTGTGTGGTCATATGGAGTGTGAACCTTTCTGTTGGGCCAAATGGAGTGTGGTCATCTCTGTTTTGTCAAATGGAGTGTCGACAGCTGTGTTTGGTCATATGGATTGTGGACATTTATGCTGGGTCAGATGGAATATTTGGTGAATGTGTAACATAAAGATAAATGTATATTTTATGATGAGTCAATACACCTCTGTATGCAGTTGTTCAATATAAATTCTTTGCTGTAAAGACTTCATTGGTTTGATACTTATTAGCTCTACTGATGAAAGACCAGAAAAGATTATGCAGTGGTCCTGTTTTCATTCTGTGCAGCATTATTTTGATAATACCATAAATGAGTGGAATTCCCATCAGGTCATGCTATCATTTACAGGAGTTATGGCCCCCTGTTGCCTTGTCAGATTCAAGATAATAGCAGGAATCATCGTTATTATTTAAATGAAGGTTATACTACAGCAGATGAAATTAACATTCAGTCAAGACAGTGTGTGCTTTTAGGAAGTAAAAAGTCAGTTTTCAAGGTGAACTCATTCAACTAGTTTCTAAATATAGAAAAATTTCAGTTGCATTGTACCTTTGATTATAATTATCCTCAGAAGTTCAAGACAACTTCAGTGTGACAGAAGTTTTATTGCATGAATTTTTCCATTCGGCATGATGTAATAAAGTTTATTTGAGTTAAATTTTTTATTCAAAAATCATATAATTATTTTCTTTAAGGGGCAAAGCACTCTAGTGGAACATATCAAGAAAAGCTACAGCACTAATGACCTGCGTGTAAAGGATGGAAGTAGTTCCCCTATTGAAGACAGAGTAGACAGTTTTATAGATGATGAAGATGAATTAGGTATTCATTTTGGAAATATATTATGTGAATGGGAATTTATATTTTGCTTTGGGTCCAGGACGTCTGCAGGAAAGAAATCTGCAAGATTTATGGACTGACCTTCCAAATAATGGCAAAGAAATGGATTATAATTTACCAGCAATTGCTCTTTTTTAAAATTTTTGCTAACTGAAATATGTCCCGTTATGTTTTTTATTTATTCTTGAGAAATACTTAAAACAGGAGGGACTTACTTGAAAATTTGAATTTTAAAAAAGTTGGTTTTCTCATTGAAAAATCCTTAAACTTTTTTAGAAGTCCTTCATTTTTGCCCAGAATGCCTTGAACTTATCAGAGACAATACAAAATGTAATAATTGAATAAAAAATATATCTCTTTTTAAATGAAGAAATCATTTTATTTATATATTTCCAAAGATAATAAATAAAAGAGGAGAAAATTGGGTGGATCAAATACACAACATGGGTAGTTACCAGATGGAGTAGAATCCCATTGCTGTAGCGGTGTGCTAATTATTTTAGTGGGTTTCTTAAAGCATTTCTTCCAATTTATGCATACGAGTGGGCTCCACCCTCTCTGATGTGCACGAGCAAGAGATGGGTGTGCCCCAGGGCAGGATTTTATCTGTGATGCTTTTCAACATCAAAGTCAATAGCATCACCAAGTGTTTGGCTCCTGGTGTGGATTGCTTCTTATGCGTTGATGATTTTCTAATATGTTATCAATCAAAGCACATGCATACAATTGAAAGACAACTACAGCATAATATCAACAAGATTCAAAATTGGGCCAGTACTAATGATTTCAAATTCTCAAAATCAAAAACAGTATGTATGCATTTCTGTCAGTTACAAAGACATCATAATGAACCTAAACTCACACTGGATGGAACACCTATTCCATTTGTTGAGGAAACAAAGTTTTTAGGTATTCGACAGAAAACTGACTTTTTTTCCACACCTTCAGAACTTGAAAGCTAAATGCTTGAAATCTCTAGATCTACTTAAAGTAGTAGTGCACACTGACTGGGGTGCTGATAGAAAAGTCATCCTCAATTTATATAGAACATTTTTCGCTCCAAACTGGACTATGGTTGCGTTGTTTATGGTTCAGCTAGGAAGTCATATTTGAAGATGCTTGACCCAATTCATCATCAAGGAATATTTAGGAGCATTTAAGACATCCCCGTGTGAAAGCCTTCTCACTGAAGTGAACGAACCACTTTTATCACATCGTAGAGAAATGCTTTCCTCACAGCATGCTCTCAAATTAAGATCATACCCTCTGAACCCTGCTTTTTTGGCTGTATTTCAACCATAAAAATACAAACAATTAGGTAATCAACCAATTTATGCAGTGTTAAGAAAAGTGGCATGTAGAGAAAATTTAATCATGTAAAAATATGAATAAGTCTATTAAAAGCTCTATTAAAAAAATCCAAGGCTATACAAACCATGAATTATACTTTTAGCTTACCTAACATAAGGTTAAAGTGAGCTAACATTATAGACCTTTGCCCATCATGCACTGTGAGTCATCAACAATCACTATTGTAAACTTCTCAAAGACAGCCAGACAGATTTTGGCCACATTTGGCACAAAGCATTGTGTCATATAGGGCTTTTGTATTTTATGCATATGATTCAGGTCTATCATCAAATAAAGCAATTGGTACAGAAAATATTTTTTAAAAATTACCTCTTAGAATACACTGAACATAATTAAATCAAATTTGACAGAACATCCAGGCAGTAAGACCTTTTGAAGTTTGTACAAATGTTGTCAGTGTCTACTTTCAAATATGGCCATTGTTACAAAACCTGTTATGCCAAAAAATACCAAAAAACAACCCCTTGAAATGATTTCTGCAAAACCACTGAATAGATGTTGTTGTTGTTATAGGGTTTAATGCCATTTTTCAGCACAAGATAGGCTATACATGGCAGCCAGTATTAATGGTGGAGGAAGAACCCTGGAAAATCCCGGGAAGAACCACCGACCCACGAGAAGCTACTGGCAGGCTTTCTCACGTACCCACGTTAGCCGAGCCTGGATTCGAACTCACGCAGACAGAGGTGAGATGGCAGTGATCCGTAACGGTCAGCGCTTTAGACCACTCGGCCACTCGGGGCCCCTCCACTGAATAGAATTGACCAGACTTGACACAAAGCATCCAAGCACAAAGACATTTCTTATTTTACAGATGATACCAATTCACCATCAGGTATGGCTGCTGTTATATACCTAGCACAACTTTTAAACCACTTCTTCTCTAAAATTTCTCAACAGATTCTTATCAAATTGTATAGAAAGCATCCTGTCATAGAGGTCTTTGTTTTGTACATTTTGATGCTGATCTACCACCAAATATGACCTCCATTTCTCAAAATAGATCAACTTTTAAACAGCTTCTTCATAAAGTATGCTCCACAGAACTTTAACAAATTTGAGTATGGGACAAATGATGCTTATGTGCCATCAGATATGGACGAAGATAGACAAACTAGAGAAAGCATTAAACATGCTGATGTGCCATCATATATGGACGAAGATAGACAAACTAGAGAAAGCATTAAACATGCTGATGTGCCATCAGATATGGACGAAGATAGACAAAATAAAGAAAGCATTAAACATTTGTTTTTATAACATGCAGTCAGCAGCATTAGAAGGAATTTCAACAGAAAACTTCCTAGTGACCCAGATTTCTTGGCTAACTGTTCGTACTTTGGGCTATTAGGCAGATGATAGGTGAGTGACCTCTGGCCAACTTGGGCCTCGTGTTTGACAGTATTGTCAAAAGCTAAACAGTTTCAATGTGAATTTATTCTTGTGTCAGTTTTAATTGGATTGCAGTAATCACATTGCTTTGACAGGGAATGCCAATTCCCTACGCATTTAGGATGAAAGTATTTTCTGTTCTCAGTACAACTGCACAGTGGTGGGTTTTTTTTGGTCATCATTTAAGTGGCTTCAATTTCCTTCCATGGTTCACATTGATAAGGTCACTTAAGATATCTTTTAGTTGTTGATTTAAATTTAGGTTCTGTCTGTATCTCAGCCAGTTCATATCAATAATTTTTTCTTAAATCAGAGACTGCCGTTGAATCACAGCCACATGATGCAGGTACTTGTTAATTTCTCATTAACATCTCGTTTTGATTGCACATGCATTTCAGGTCCTCACAAGACACTAATTGTTAAAGAAAATAATCAAAAGAAAATAGTAAAGAAAGAATTACTTGGTAATATTTTAGTCCTCTTTATTCTGTGTCTAACCATTTTATTTTATGTAGCCATATCTAAAGTATTATTATTCTATTTATTTTATTTTGGCCCTAGTTTGGTTAGAGAATCTGTTATCTTCACTTCAGTTGTTTTCAGAAACAGCATTATATTCATTTCTGTTTATCATTGTAATCTGTGTTGCATGAATTGGTGTGCATATTTGGAAACATGGAATATAATGCTGGATATGTTGAATTTTTTTCTGTAAATCTTTTTGTTTCAGGTATAAACCTGGAAACTATTATATAATTAAAGAAATACAGTATGGTCACATTAACCTGATGCATTCTGCTGTGATTAGATTTTGTAATCATACACTGGAGTTAAATAAGTTTGATCAATTGAGATTAGGTAGATACAATAACCAGCACTTATTCTTAACTGTAACAGTTTAATGTGAAATTGTAAAATTCTAACAAATGCTCAACTTTCATAAAATATTATGTCCAGTGAACGGAATAGAACATAAACAGCTGTTTATATATGAATCAATCACATACTATAAGAAATATATTTTACTGTGAATGGAATAGAACATAAACAGCTGTTTTGTATATGAATCAATTACATACTATAAGAAATATATTTTACAGTGAATGGAATAGAACATAAAACAGCTGTTTTATATATAAATCAATCACATATTGTAAGAAATATATTTTACAGTGAATGGAAAAGAACATAAAACAGCTGTTTTATATATGAATCAATTACATACTATAAGAAATATATTTTGCTGTGAATGGAATTGAACATACAACAGCTGTTTTATATATAAATCAATCACATATTGTAAGAAATATATTTTACTGTGCAGTAACCTATATATCTTAGTTTCCTTAGTAAATGGATTATTTCAGCATAACATGTCTTATGTTAAGCAAAAGGAACCTGCTAGAATAGAATTGTGTACTGTTACTACAAAAAGAACATGCTAGAATAGTATTGTGTACTGTCACTACAAAAGAACATGCTAGAATAGTACTGTGTACTGTCACTACAAAAAGAACTTGTTGGAGTGGCATTAATTGTCTATTGTCACCACATAAAGAACATGTTGGAGTGGCATTAATTGTCCATTGTCACTACATAAAGAACATGTTGGAGTGGCATTAATTGTCTGATGTCAGTACATAAAGAACATGTTGGAGTGGCATTGTCTATTGTCACTATGTATTGTGTTTGAGAAGTTGCAACTCGTGGTACATACCATATCTGCTGAAATATGCCCAATCATGTCAAACCAGCTGAAACATGCACACTCATGTGCAAATGGTACATGTCAAACAAGCTGGAACAGTTGCAAATGGCACATGTCAAATGAGCTGCAACATGACCAGTCATGTAGAAATAGCATGTGTCAGGCATGTAGAAAATGACATCTCAAGCTAACTGAACATGCCTAGTCAAGTCAAACATAGCATCAACCAAACATGTAGAAAATGGCATGTATCAAACTAGCTCGAACATGCCAAATCATGTACAGATTGATATGTGTCAAGCTCACTGGTATAAGGCCACTCATGTAGTAAATAGCATTTGTCAAACATGTAAACAAAAATGGCATGTGTCAGTCAAGCTGGAATGTACCCAGTCATGCAGGAACTGATCTACTACACCAGCTGGAACATAGCTGGTAATGTAGAACATGATGTATTAAACCAGCCCAATCGTAGATAAAAAGCATGTGTCTGCTGAAATTTGACCAATAAATTAGAAAACAGCATGTTTACCAGATGGAAGAGTATGGCATTTGTCAAAACATTGTAGAAAGTGTTATTTGTCAGAACCAGCTGGAACATGCTCAGTCTTAGGAAAAATTATGTAAAACCAGCTGGAATACGCTCAGTCATGTAGAAATGGAAATCCACTGATAACAGGGACTGGTCAGAAGGACCTTATAATGCTGTGGTTTCACTATTTTTCTGGGTTAACCAATTTTCATGAATTTTATGTCTCTCTAAACCACATATTAAAGATCCAATGAAAAATGAGTCACCTGTGATAACAACTTAAGCATATCCATGCAACCAGAGGAGCATCAGAATTAAGATAGAACAAAATTAAGATACTAAAAATATTCCGTGAAGCACAAGTGCAGATTAAACACCATGTATAGCCATTAATTACAGCACAGTCCTAAAGCTAATGATTAATGATTTTCAGATAAAATCACTGAATGGACAGTGTATCAATCAAGTCTTTAGGTGTACAAATAAAGTGGGCATGTAAATAATTTAGAAATTGCAAAGTTACAGAAGTTAAGCTTCCTCAAAGTAACAGATGATTTGGTCATAGCTTTGACATTTTATAATGATCTGTTTTTCTCCACTATACATCAATGGTTGCCACAGCCTGTGGATCGTACTATATAAGGAGCAGTTGGTCAGTTGACATGGAATGACAGTATTATTCACTTGACATGGAATGACAATATTATTCACTTTACATGAAATGACGATATTATTCACATAACATGATGGTCATGGGAAGGTATCAATGATAACATTTTATGGGCATTAATTTCAATAAAAAGAAATTATATGGGTAGTGATTTCAGTTAAAAGAAATTGTATAGTCAGTAATTTCAGTTAAAGGTTATTTTATAGACAGTAATTTCAATACAAGGTTATTTTATGGACAGTAATTTCAATAAAAAGAAATTGTATGAATAGTAATTTCAATTAAAGGGTATTTTATGGACAGTAATTTCAATACCTCGTAATTTTATGGACCAATTTCAGTGAAAGGTTATTTTATGGACAGTAATTTCAATGAAAGGTTATTTTATAAACAGCAATTTCAATAAAAGGTAATTTTATGGACAGCAGTTTCATTAAAAGGTAATTTTATGGACAGTAATTTCAATAAAAGGTAATTTTATGGACAGCAATTTCAATAAAAGATAAGTTTATGGACTAATTTCAATAAAAGGTAATTTTATGGATAGTAATTTCAATCCAAGGTTATTTTATGGACTATAATTTCAACCCAAGGTTATTTTATGGACAGTAATTTCAATAAAAGGCTATGTTATGGACCATAATTTCAATAAAAAGTAATTGTATGGGCAGTAATCTCAATAAAAGGTTTTGTTATGGACAGTAATTGCAATGAAAGGTAATTTTATGTACAGCAACTTCAATAAAATATTATTTTATGGACTAATTTCAAAAAAAGGCAATTTTATTGACAGTAATTTCAAAGAAAGGTTATATAGATAACGTTTTAGTAACTGCTTGGCTTGGTGATGTTGGTCTCTCAGACATATACACTATTGATATCATGACGTGTTTGCTCTGTTCTCATACTGGTGGCAGTATTGTTTTAACCATTCAAGCAACCACCATTAGTTGTAAGCATATTTTTGTTTATTTGCATTCTTATTTTGGGTTTTGAGGAAGTTAATCCATGAAATAAAATACCTAAACACATGCAAACTTTGATGGAGGCAAATCTGAATTTTTATTTAAGGAACATAAAATGTACATCAGTCAAGTTAGTTTGCTAGTATTGTATACCTAGTTGGCAAATATGTCCATTTAAATAATATCACAACTGTGTACTTAAGTATGTTTCCATCATGACAAAATAATCACTTTTTTTTGAGTTTGCATTTCAAGTGGTGCAGATTATACTGGGCAGACATTAGCTGTATGCTTCTTCCTGCCCCCAAGATGGAAATATGTTATTTATATCTTAGCTTACAGATTTAGATTATATTGCTATTGTTTTCTCCAAACTAAGAGGAAAATAATGTTTGGATATATTGAAATTTAGATCATTTACCATGAAGATTCTTCAAACTTAATTTGATCACATAAGCTTTTTTAATTATTCTTTACAACGTTTTCAATACTGCCAGTATGCCACTGTTATAATAGTCTTTCAGAACTTTAATTAAAACAAATCAAAAACACATAAACACCATTCACTTTCTAAAGGCACCTGGGGATAGAATAGTAAAAGTAGGGCATTGCTAGTTTATCTTATTATAGTAAATATACATGTAACTAAAGTGTCCTAGCAATGATCCAAGGAATACGTCTATAGTACAAGTCACATGGGTCATGTAGGCATTCAACACCGACTATTTCAGTCATGGGTGTCATTTTATAGAATTTGATTCTACATACCTTTAAGTGGCAAGTATTCACTTCTTTTGAATTCGTATACATCCATATTCCTTTGGAAGGTCATTATTTAGATGCCTCGAGAGGTGCATATGGCAAAATTATTGTTAAAGTATCTAGACATTTTTGGATGAGATGAACCTAAAGGTGTTGTCCAGTAAAATCCAAATTGAATGTCGCATGCTGTGATGTCACAATGAAAGCTACGCATATTGATAAATTTGTACTACCCTCGATTGTGATGATTCCACTCACCACGCTCTTATTTTAACCGAAGTTTAGTATATGGCCACCATTGTAAAAGTCCATAGTGATAGATAATTTTTGTCTGGAAGTTTGTTGGTGACAGTTCAGGTGCAGAGCATTCAATAATCAGGATTGAATAGACTTTGGTTAAAGAAAATGAGTGTTAAATTTTAAAAGGACACTTTATATTTAATTTAAAATGAGTAAATGCGCATACATTACCCATGTGACTTGTGCTATAGACCTTAATGCTGAGGCAAAATATGATCTTGTTTTTTCTTATTGGAATGATGTGGTACTTTGAAGTAGACTTTTGGCATGAATTTCTGTAGTTAGTTTTATCATGTCCTCATGTGCCAGTGTAATCAATCCCAATTTAAAAACGTTTAGTCACATTTCACCATCTCCCAAACTTTGAGTCGCTCACTCATTATTTGTTATGTTTACTGATGCAGAGGCATGAAAAAGAATCGACTTTCAGATTTAAGCTGTTGTATTACTTTTCATAGTGAAATCTTCTCGTTGAACTGTTGAAAATACCATTTGCTATAGTTCCTAATTGTGTAGCAAGCAGCATGAAGGATTTTACTATTTATGAATGTAACATTTGAAAAATGAAATAGTGTATTTTTTAAGACAGACCTTGGCAATGATCACCTCCTTTTAAAATAAACAGTCAAATGGCTCTTCAGGTTAACACTCCAGTCACATTACCATTGGTTTTGCAAGTTTTCAATCATTGCAAAGCCTGTCAGAGTAAAATTGTGATCTTTGACGGGATGAAGATCTGACAGGCACTGATAAAAGTTCACGTTCTGTGTCCTTCTTGGAAAAATAACTGTTCCACTTATTTTTAATAGCTTATCAAGTAAAAGCATTTCATTTTGGGGCCCCGAGTAGCCAAGTGGTCTAAAGCGCTCTCCGTTACGGATCACTGCCATCTCACCTCTGTCTGCGTGGGTTCGAGTCTAAGATTCGGCGAATGTGGATATGTGAGAAAGCTTGCCAGTAGCGTCTCGTGGGTCAGTGGTTCTTTCCGCGGATTTCCCGGTTTCTTCCTCCACCATTAATACTGGCCGCCATGTATAGCCTATTGTGTGCTGAAAAATGGCGTTAAGCCCCACACCAACAACAACAACAACAAAAGCATTTCATTTTCTGTTTGAGATATCATTAATAATAATAATATCTTCTGAATGACATTTTTCACTTTCAGAACATATCAGCTGTGATTTGATTGGTGAATAATAAGGTCAACAGAATATGATCTCCGTTTTGTGTCCATCTGAGCAATTTATTATATGTTAATTTTGATTTTAATTTGATTGTACTTATATATTCAGTAGCATCTTGGCATGCTTTTTACTCATATAATTATGGATGAATTGGTACAAATCAGAATCACAAAGTTTTTGTACGGAAGTTTTCTCCCATAGTTTATATCCCTGACGTGTTTTGATTAGCATCCATTTGCCACATTCCATCCATCTGCCATGAATTCATTTCTGCTCACTAAGTTTTATAATCAAATTTTGTATGAGATCTCTATACTTTTTTTTTTTTTATATCTCTACTGGTCCTAGAACAGATGAGCTTATTGGATGGTGTTTTTTTCCTTCCATCTGTTTGTACAAGTTTATTATATCTACTCGTCCTAAACTATTTGGAAGATTGAAACTTTCAATTGAAACTTTATGTACACGTTTATCCCATGGTAGTTGGTCCTAAATGAAAATGGTTCCACTTGGATGTCCAATATGGCTATCCCAGTTGCCATATTGAAAATTTTGTTAACGCTACCTTTCCTGAATGCAATGTCATATGAACATGGGGTTTTCACTGAAAGATTTACGATGTCTTGTTGGTCCTAAATAAAAATGGTGCTGATCTAATGGCCAGTATGGCCCCCACAATGGCCATCTTTAAACTTTTGTTATCACTACTACTCCTGATTGGATGGTAATATCAAAATGGGTTTTTTACCAAAATACTTCTTATGATGTCTAGTTGGTTGTAAATGAAAATTGTACCAATCTGATGCCCAACATGGCCACCAGGGCAGCCATTTTGAAAATCTTGTCCCTATTCCTCCTGAATGATTGGTCATATCAGGATGTGGTTTTCACTAAAAGACCTCTTATGATGTTTGACTGGTCCTAAATAAAAATGATGCCAATCTGACATCCAGTATGGCCACCATGCCAGTCATCTTAAAAATCTTGAACAGAAAGTCATATTGACATGGTGTTTTCACCAGGAGATTTCTTATGACATCCAGTTGATCTTAAATGAAAATGATACCAATCTGTCATCCAGGATGACTGCCAACCATCTTGAAAATCTTGTTATTGCTACTTCTGAATGGAAAGTCATATCTTGAAGATATTGTTTTGAGTAGACTTCTTATGATAACCTAGTTAGTCCTCAATGAAAATGGTACCAGTCTTATATCCAATACAGCTGCCATGACAGCTGTTTTAAAAATCTAGTCACTATTCCCCCAAATGGATGGTCATTATGGCATGGGGTTTTCATGATAAGACTTCTTATGACATCTACTTTGCCCTAAATGAAAATGATGCAAAGCTGAAATACAGTATGTACACCACAGCAGCAAATTTGAAAATTTAGTTATTGCAGAAGAATATCAGAGACAGTTTCCATGCTCAACAGTGAAAAGGAAGAAATGGTCTTATCCTGGAAATTCTTTTTGGCCAGTAGAGCATCAGTCCATTCGAGGGACTCTCATTTTTGTTTGGGGGTTTTTCGCCAAGATTTGTCTCATATTGTGCTCTTTGTTAGAACTTTGCACTTGCAGATTATTTTCACTGCCACTGAAGAACTTTTGAAGAACCGATAGAATCAAACCAAATACAGAAGAGGGCTTAAAATCAAAAAGCATTTAGGTCAAGTTTGATTTTCCCCTTTTTTACATTAAATTTGAGTTATGACCATTGTTTGACTTTGAATTTAGCCTTTACATCACAAATATCATTTCCACTAAAAACAAAATATTGATTTCAATCAAACTTGGTGTAAGACTTATTACTGCATAAACAAAATTCCTGGAATATGATTGTTCAGTTGTCAAGCTATAAAATCCACTATTTGTTAAAATATTATTCTGCATGTTTCATACAATCTTGAACGATCATTCCAAAAGAGTTGGTATTATCTTGAAAGATCCTTCATTTTGCTTGAAAACCTTTGAATTTTTTGCCAGAAACTGTTCATTTGAGTACATAAAACATTTCTACTGAATAAAATATACCATTTTTTCAATTCAGAACATTTGTTATTTACATATAATTTAGAATTTATTAAGTTGTCATGTTTTCCAAAAACAATGCATAAAATATTTGGGATAAAATTGGGTGGATGAAAGGATATGTGACACCAGTATTTACCAGATGAAGTAAAAAATGAAGGTAGATGATTGAAAATATCTCACAAGATTTTCATGTATTTGGTTGACTTTTTGTTTTATAAATAAGTGCATGAGCTATATTAGATCTTAAAGGTTTCAGCTGAATCAGAACTTTGCAGATTTACAGGGGATTCTGTCTTGTATGTACATATTTCTGCTTTTTTTAATGTCATATATCAGAAGAGATTTGACTGAGCTCAGTATAGTTAAGATAAAAATATAATTCCACATTTTAAGTATATTTCACTAATCGTTATAAACTAATAGTGTAATGTAATTTTTGCTTTGCTCAGTTGTCCTTTTTACAAGATCTTTCATTAGTTTCTTTTTTGTTTACTTTCTAGATAATCGTTTAATGGAAGATAACATGGAGTTAGATCGACGGAAAGAGCGGCATACAGCTTTGAGCCGAAGTAGCAGTGATATATCAGATAATAGGCTACCTCAGCGCAAAAGGGTAGGAGTACCCACAGCAACAGGTACAAAATGAAACTAATAAGATCTGGAAATTGCATTGAAACATATTGGTGATGTATGCAGACCTTCAGTATTGACTCGACTTCCAGAGAAAAACATGTCATTGTTTTCGCTAGAGACTTAAAATACATCATAAAATGATATACATTTACTCCGCAGTAATCTTCTTTTCTGTGTTTAAAATAATTATTTATAATAACTTTCATCAAAATGATCGTCTAAAATTATCATTTGGTATTTCCAATATATGTATGTATATATATATATATATATATATATATAAAACACATGGCCAGAATGTCTTAGGAGCGATTTCAACAAAATAGTTGCCCTTGTCTATGAATTTCACTTAAGAATTCCAGGAAAATATTGCCTTCACCTTACCATGAATCAGTGCCATACTTCCCCATTTCCCAATTGAACCCATTGATATTCTACCAGCAGTGTGGTTTTTAGTAAGATATGTTTATAGCTGTAAAATAGAAACAAGCTGTAAATCCATGTTTATGCTAATTTAGTAGCTTCTGGTTCCCTCGGATATTTACCAAGATATGACTTTCCAGCCAGCCAATAATGTGAAGTTTGTAGCATTCCGGGAGTCGGTGGGGGTGGGGTTTGTACCCTAAAATTGAATAAAGCACTATAAATAAAATTCTCAGTGAAAACTAAGAAGGCTTGTCTTTTGTACAACCATCTTCAGAGTCAAAGTAACAGATGACAGGTTACATTACACTGCTTTATCTTTTTAGAGCTATTTGAGATTAATTGATGAAACTTTGTTTAATCATAAATCATTACTAGAAGGTGTGTTGCATATGAAATTGAGTTCCTCTTTTTGAATGATAATCATTACTAGAAAGTGTGTTGCATATGAAATTGAGTTCCTGTTATTGAATGATAATCATTACTAGAAGGTGTGTTGCATATGAAATTGAGTTCCTATTTTTGAATGATAATCATTACCAGAAGGTGTGTTGCATATGAAATTGAGTTCCTATTTTTGAAGGATAATCATTACCAGAAGGTGTGTTGCATATGAAATTGAGTTCCTATTTTTGAATGATAATCATTACTAGAAGGTGTGTTGCATATGAAATTGAATTCCTGTTGTTGAATGATAAATCATTACTAGAAGGTGTGTTGCATATGAAATTGAGTTCCTATTGTTGAATGATAAATCATTACTAGAAGGTGTGTTGCATATGAAATTGAGTTCCTATTGTTGAATCATAAATTATTATTAGAAGGTGTTTTTGCATATGAAATTAAATTCCTATTGGCAACATGATGGCTCATCTTAATTTTCAATCACACTTTGTTTTATGCCTTTAATTTTAGAACCATTTAATTCAGTGGATGTAACATTGTACATCTTCATCGTAAGGTATGTTAGGTACCACATTGGAGTTCTATCTTGAAGATTAAGGTGTGTCGTGTAAAAGATTGGGGGTATCTTCAAGATCAATGTCATGATAAAATATCTTGAATTTTCCATTTCACTTTCCTTTCCACTGTATAATATCAGAGTCTTTTGAGACAAAGGGATGGAAAATGATATAGGTATATATCATCATTAGCAAGTGTCACTTCTTCTCTATTGGGGGTTCTGTCTTTAAGGTCAAGGTCAAATGTCAGTAGTTTTGGTTTCAATCACGTTTCCTTTGGTTTTCTGATTTAAGAACTCCATATGTTAAGTGGATAAACTGGGTGTACCTTTTATTGTCCTTTGAAAATGTGTTGCATTTCCACATTTGCGGTCTTATGCACAAGATTAACCTCTGGGGTCATTATTTTAAGGTTTCTGTTGTGTCTGCTTTTTATCATAAAAACTTAGGTTCAGAGATGAAGTATGGTACACTTATGCTCTTAATTTGATGGCATCTCATGGATCACAGTAAAGATTTCTTTTTCAGTGAAAAGGTCAGTGATAAAATAATTTTAAACCTTGCTTACTCTTATAGTCTTTGAGATGGGGCCATGAAATTTTCCATGTCTGCCCAACAGCTTTGTCTTTGAGGTGACAATCAGATTTCATTATTGTGAACTTTAATGACCTTTTAACAGTTGGCAGGAGACAAAACTTCATTGATGTTTTTATTGAGGTTACTGTCTAATGCTATTACATGAGGTTGTACAGCATTTTTTTACACTCGGGATAGGAAGTTATTGATTTCATCAAGGATGATGACTGTTACATGTATTTTGGAACTGTTTACCCTGCTGAACCTGTAAAACACTCATTGTTGATCACCTTATCTATTGCCTTTATAAACTGAGCTGTTAGTTCAGTTACCTTATACGCTCACTTATAAGTCTTGTTCAGATACAATCTGCACAGACCCAGATCTTCCATCACATAAGGTGCCATCAGATCTGGGTCTGTGCATTTTGTTAGGAGTAATCAGTTGAACAAACAACATAGACACTGATCTGCAGGCGCATTCTACGATGGCAGATCAGGATCTTTGTTGTTTGCAGTTTGACTTGACTTATAAGCAAGTACATATGGTATTCTTTTTTTGCCCATTACATCACTCTGTTTAGATAGGAGGAAGAAGACGTTTCATGTACATTATGTATATCAAAATGAACCTTTTAACTAAATCACAGTCACTGGTTGATATTCAGTTTAAATTCGCTAACTTGAAATAGTTGTCAAGGGTGATGATGTTATGAGTAATGTAACTGCGGTAATTATTTGTCTCTGTTTAGTAATGGTAGCAACAGATGAACGTTGTTATCAGTTAGAGCTTTGTAATGTTTTTTTTCTGTCATTTTCAGGCCTAGGTAGTGTAGAGGAAGATCCTGAGGAGGAAGTGACAGTAACCACTGAGGAGTACACTTATGTTTCTCCTCGTAGAGGGGGGCCAGGGTTTTACACTAAGAAAGAGGTGGGTCTCCACAAAGATTTATTCTGTGATGCTTATTTGACCTGATTAGCAGATAGCAAAAAGTAGGTGTCATCTTTAACTCACCAGGCCATAAGACCAAAGCAAGCTTATGGTATTGCCCTGTGTCCATCATGGGTCATTTGTTAATATTTGTTATTGTAAGCTTTTTCTCAAAAACCACAGGATCAGTTTTTGCCAAATTTGGCAAAGGACATCCTGGCATTAAGACCTATCATGTTTATACAGATCTGCTTGCAAAATAGCAGTCAGTTCTAAAAATAGAAAAACCTCTAAACAGATTCCTCTCAAATGTTGATCAACTGAATATGAGAAAATTTTACAAAGAGCAGCTGGTTATCGCTTTTGAAGTTTGTACCAGTAATGCCAATTCACTATCAAGTATGGCCACCAGAAAGAAAAACCCTTTGAATAACTTCTCAGAAACTGCTGAACTGAATTCAACCAAAATGGGCCAGAAGAACACTGATATAAAAAGATTTCAGATTTGTACAGTTCAAGATAATCTACTATTTACCATCAAATATGACTTCTGTTGACTCAGTAGAAATTTCTTTAAATGACTTCTCAAATTCACTGAACAGAATTGCACCAATTTTACAGAACTCGGGCTTTTTACAAATTATGCTGATCTGTAATCAGATATGGCAACCTTTACTTATGACTAGAAGAAAACTTGGTCTCTCTTACACAATCAGTATACAAAATTCAACCATGGTTGACAGAAAGAACTTTTGCATGATACTGTTCAGCTTTCTATCTCATTGTTCTGCCATTAATAAATATACATAAAGCTGGAACAAATTCTTCTTAAAACAGAACTTGAGTAAATTTGGCAGAAAGCACCATGCCTTTCAAGTTTGTTCAAGCGATATTTATCTGCTTACAAATATTGAAGCTGTTGCTTAAAATAGAACCTTTTGATTTCTCAAAAATAAATCAGCAAAATTTGACTGAAAGATAAGGTGCAGTTAGTGCAGATTTTGACCACACCATGGACTTTGACAGTAGTCTTGCGTATCATAGATATGTGAAATGTGTCAAAATACTCACTTTTAGCACAACCAGTAATAGTCCAAAATAACTTTTGGTATGGTCTATTGTCTGTCATCTGTCTGTTAGCACAAGTTCCTTATTGCTACTCCTCCTAGACTACTGACTTGAAACTTGATACACATACACATCCCATGGTTTTGTTGGTTTTAAATGAATTATGGTGCCACCTGGACATCCAATATGGTTGACCCAGTGGCCATCTTGAAAATCTTATTATCATTACTCGTCCTCAATTGCTGGTCATATCAGTAAATGACTTCTTATAACGTCTACTTGTTCCAACATGAAAATGGTGTTATCAGACTTCCAGTGTAGATGCCACTGCAGTCATCTTGAAAATATTGTTATTGCTACTGGTCCTAAATGGAAAGTCATACTGAAATGAGATTTTCACCAGAACATTTCTTATGAGTCATGTTAGACCTATTTGAAATTTGTGCCACTCTAATGTCCTATATATGGAAAATTCTGCTATTGCTACTCCAGAACAGATGGTTGTATCAACATGGGTTTCACTTTTTGTAATGTCTTGCTAGTCCCAAATGAAAAAAAAATGCCACTCTGATATCAGCTTGAAAATCCTATTATTGCTTCTCCACCTGAATGAAAGTAATATTTCAGTGGGATTTCACCTAAAGGCTTCTTATGATATCTAGTTGGTTCTAAAAGAAAATGGTGCTGCTTGCTCATCTAGTATGGCCACCAGAGTGGCAATCTTGAAAATTTTGTTATTGTTCCTCCACTCTAATGGATGCTCATATCAACATGGAGTTTATACTAAATAACTTGCTGTTCAGACATTTAATATAGTCACCACAGTGGTCATCTTAAAATCTTGTTACCACTACTCCTGGATGAATCATCATATCAGCATGGGGTTTTCACTGAAAGACTTATTATGATGTCTAGTTGGTCATTAATGAAACTGTGCCAATCACACTTCCATTAGGGCCATCTCAATGACCATTTTGAAAATTTTCTTATGGCTACCTCTCCCAGATGGCTGATAGTATTGTGCTTGCACCAAAAGACATCTTGTAATGCCTGTTTCATCTTAAATAGAAATGATGCCAATTTGATATCATGTATGGCCACCATGGCAGCCATCTTGAAAAGTCATGTCAACATGGGGTTTCTACCAAAAGTCTTTGTATTATGTCTTGTTGGTTCTAAATGAAAATGCTGCCAGTCTGACAGTATCTAGTTTTGAAAATCTCGATATTGCTGTAGAATATCAGAATATCAACATTTAGAAGGTAAAAGGAAGAAATGGTCTTATCTTGAATTCCTGGAAATTCTTTTTGGCCACTAGAGCATCACTCCCATCAAGGAACTCTTGTTCTTCGGTAGACTCAACTTAAAATCACTGTAATTGTGAATAATTATTGTGGTTATATTTGCGGTGCAAAAATATGACAGACATGTTTACATAAAAGGAAAAAAACTGGTGCTAAAATAACTATTAAGTCACAATATTGCATTGTCTCTTGACACACAGACAGTATGAAAAACAATCCTAAGAGCTCTATGCAGTAGTGAGGCTTATCATGAGCAGTGCAGATTGCAGTGTGCAGTATAGTGCATACATTAACATGAAGCAATATCTCTTTTAATAGAGTTCATATCGACACAAAAACCAGTGCAGCAACATTCTAATATTAACTCTGTACTAAATAAAAATACTAATAACTCATTTGTACTGAGCAGCAGTTTTTTTCAACAGGAAATTGCATAATATGGTCATCTGAATATAGGGTTTTCACTAAGAGATTTTTATTATTTCTAGTTGGTTCTAAAAGGGTGCAAATCTGACATCCAATATGGCAACCAAGACAACTGTAATGAATATCTTGTTATCACTAATAATCCTGAACAGATGGTCATATCAACACAAGGTTTTCACCAGAAGATATCTTATATCTGGTTGGTCCTTGAAGAAAATGGTTCCTCATGGAATACCAATATGACCACCACAGTGAACATCTTGAAATTCTTTTCTCTACTCCACCTGAGTGGATGATCATATGAACATAGGGGTATTACTACAAGACTGCATATGATGTACAGTTGGACTTACATAAAAACGGTGCTGATATAGCAGCAGTCTTTAATATCTTTTTGTCACCTCTCCTTAGAACAGAAAGTCATATTAATTTGGGGTTTTCACCGGAAGACTTTTTATGATGTTGATCCTTAATGAAAATGGTGTTGCCCAGGCATGGCCCCATAATATGGCCATCTTGAAAATGATATGACTACTCCACCTGAATTATTGGTCATATCAACATAGTGTTTTCACAGAATGATTTCTTATGATGTCTAGTTAGTCCTAAATGAATGTGGTGCCAGTCTAATATCCAATATGGCCACCACAGGAGCCATCTTGAAAATCTTGTAGTTACTACTTCAGATGAATGGAAAGTAATATCAGCATTTCACTGGAAGACTTCTTATGGTATCTAGTTGTTCTTAAATAACAATTGTTCCAATCTTACATCCAACATGGAGTTTTCATCAAAAGTCTTTTAATCATGTACAGTTTGTCCTAAATGAAAATGGCACCAATCTTACAGCACACTTCGACTAATATGGGGAAGATCAAGGCAATGTACTGTACTCTTTGGCACTAAATAATCTTTCATATATTTATGTGCCATCAGTACTTTATTAATCCAGAACATCAACATTTACATTGACTCAGATGTGTCTTTAGTACAAAAAAAATTATTTTCTTCATTATTTTACCTTTTTAGTATACTGAGTTATTATTTTTTAAACATACTGTTCCTTTTTTCAAATACAAAAAGTTGTCACTGAAAACTGGTACTTACCAGATTTGGACAGAGTTAAGTCAGTGGCTAGAGAAAGAGAAGCATGCTTGAAACAAATGTAATTCTTGACAGGAAATAAATCAAAGATTTAGGATCTATTCTTGCAAAGAGGGAGAATTTGCAATGCACTAGCTTTACAGAGGTATATAAGATTATGTCAAGTCCCTGTACAATTGTCCTGAGAATGTGCAAGTATACCATAAGTATGTCCATAACAAGAAGAATTGCTGTGTAGTTGACAAAGAATGGTAACTTGTCATCTAAAGTAAAGTCACAAGAATACTTGTATGCCAAAGTAAAGGCCAGTCTGAATGACATGTTTGTTTTACCCTTGATTGGAATGTACATGAGGAACTGGTCTGCATAGATATTGCAATGGATGCATGTTGTGTTATGTGGTGGGACCACAGTATGTATTGCACAACCATGTCTGTATGATGCATACAGGCTGTTATACCCAATACTCATGTGGACTATCCCTTGATAATTACTGTAGTGAAAGATAATGTGTAAGGCTAAACAGTAAATTGCCATTCATTGTATTTATTTTTTCTTATTTTATATATAAATTACTGCTGAATAGCAATAGTTAAAATAAAGGCCCTATCAGTTATGGTTTCAATTGTACTGTCAGTAGAAATATATTGTTTCTGTATGCTAAGGTCCGGGCACTTTTTTAATATGATTAAAGCTTAACCATTTATATACTGGGTGTAATTTCTCAAAATATTACAGAACCATCGCAATAATGAGCTGGCAGCAAAAGATCAAGCAACTGCAAGACGTACTAATGAGGTTCAAAATCATTCTCTCTCTGCCTCTGTCTCTCTTTTGCTTTTAGAAAAGCAGTCATAGCATTGAATTTGGGAACAGGGCCATAATTTTGGATAGGATCTTCAAACTTTGCAGTTGTACCAAGTAAGAGTTGTGATGACCTAACAAAAGTATGGTGTGAATTCAGGATTTAATGAAAATAAATGAATTGACAATATTTATGATAGAATTATGATGCCTGGTTAGCAACTTTCCCTTGTTGGGGGGGGGGAGGGAATTAGGTGATTGAACAGGTTAATCCTAACATATTGCCCATGCCAGCATCTTAATCAGATATCCACACAATATTAGGAATTTAGCCTGCTAATTGTCTGTGGTAAGTAAACTTTTATTAGGAATTTAGCCTGCTAATTGTCTGTGGTAAGTAAACTTTTATTAGGAATTTAGCCTGCTAAAATAATTGTCTGTGGTAAGTAAACTTTTATTAGGAATTTAGCCTGCTAATTGTCTGTGGTAAGTAAACTTTTATTAGGAATTTAGCCTGCTAAAATAATTGTCTGTGGTAAGTAAACTTTTATTAGGAATTTAGCCTGCTAATTGTCTGTGGTAAGTAAACTTTTATTAGGAATTTAGCCTGCTAAAATAATTGTCTGTGGTAAGTAAACTTTTATTAGGAATTTAGCCTGCTAAAATAATTGTCTGTGGTAAGTAAACTTTTATTAGGAATTTAGCCTGCTAAAATAATTGTCTGTGGTAAGTAAACTTTTATTAGGAATTTAGCCTGCTAAAATAATTGTCTGTGGTAAGTAAACTTTTATTAGGAATTTAGCCTGCTAAAATAATTGTCTGTGGTAAGTAAACTTTTATTAGGAATTTAGCCTGCTAATTGTCTGTGGTAAGTAAACTTTTATTAGGAATTTAGCCTGCTAAAATAATTGTCTGTGGTAAGTAAACTTTTATTAGGAATTTAGCCTGCTAAAATAATTGTCTGTGGTAAGTAAACTTTTATTAGGAATTTAGCCTGCTAAAATAATTGTCTGTGGTAAGTAAACTTTTCTTTCAATCACATTAGCAGAGTTAGCTGTACCAATGTCAGCATTCTTGGCATGATTTTTTTGTCAGTTAATAGGAATTCAAGCATGAACAGCTTTTCGTTGTGAAAGAAGAGAGAACAAATACAGGCAAAGTATGAAAATTTGCATGTTCAAGCAAAAATGTGAAGGCTAGAAAATGGAAACCAGTACACAGTGGATCTGTACAAGATTCATCTTCAGGCTGTTTGTATCACCAGGCCATCTGACACAGTTAGACAGACAGGGGTAAAAAAAATCATGACTTAGTTATTTTAATCTAATAACACAGTTGCTACTGTAGTTATCTCTTGATTTAAAAGAATGTAGATCTTCATTGTAAGGTACAAGTTAGCAAATGCAAGAGCAAAGTGCATATTAAATAATGGGGTGAGAGTTTTGGTTACAACCTTTTTTGACTTTCCTTCCTGATTTTTATCATTGAGGTCACCAAATTTGTATATATGGTCACATACTAACAAAATTCAGTGTCATCATCTTATAAAGAATGAACTCCATCCATTTTCATCTTGCTGTGTCATGTTCATAATAAGTATGTAAAATTATGTTTATAGGTTTAGTGTGTTGCTGAATCACATCTTCATTGATTGCAACATTTTCTTATCAAATATCTGGATGCCTTCTAGTCCCCAGTAAGGATTCAGAGGGATAGATAATGGATTGATGAATTGTAAAACAAGTTGATTGATCATGTCTTAAAGCACTGTTGAATCGCTGCTAGATAAAATTGTTTTATTCAGTATTTAATAAACTTGTACACAATGAGGCCATGAGCAAATCAGTCTTTTAAGCACTTGTCTTTTTGGAGATGAGAGGATGCTATTTCTGGAATTTTGTCATCTTGTTCAGCATTAGACATGAGTGTAAACAATATGGTCTCTAATAATGAGGAACAAAGTAACAGACAGAAAATATTGATAATACATTATGCATTATGTAATTGTTCCATAGATTGGTCTGATGGTTCATTGGACAAAAAAGGTTGTGAAGTGGCCATCCTCATTCACTCTTCCAGCAAGACTCGTGCCATTTTCCCCATCTAGATAAACAGGGTTTATACACTTTCTTGAAAACCTTGAAAGTATTTGATTTGACTTTATAGATTCTAGGCCTTGAAAACCTTTAAAGTACAGGACTTTGGCTTTATAAATTCAAGGCCTTGAAATACTTGAAAATCAACATTTAGTTTTAAAGTCCTTGAAAATCATTTTTGCTCTTCAAAAAATCATTTTGGATCATTTTTTCACACTATTCATGGAATATTGGCATGATCAATTCATTGTCTTGCCTTGTTATATTGCTTATCTCTGGTGTTTCAGATTCTTGGCTTGTATTGTTCCTCATTCCATTAATGATTTTCATGTTTACTGTCAACAATTGAGGTCCTGGAAGGTACTGGAAAACTCCTTGAATTTCACTAACTGAGAGGTCTGTTTGATTGGTGCAATACTTTTAATTACTGTTTGCTGCAAAACCAGAAGAATTTTGATAAACTCATCATTAGGTGGAGTATATTATGTTATAATGTTGTCCATCTTGTACCAGTTTGGTTTCTGCACATTAGCTTGAGTTATGCACCATCTACATTACCAAACTTTTTGGATGTCTTGAAGGACAGTATCATTTTTGTGTCAAAAGATCAAAGGTCAAGGACACTGAAAAAAAAGCAACAGAAAATAGTTTCTACACAATAACTTCAGTGTTCCACCATCTGCAGTTACCAAACTTTGTGGATCGCTTGCACTTGGGCTGTTGAATAGCTGTAAGTTCTGGAGGTCAAATGGTCAGAGATCACTGACTGAAGGGGAAAAAATGGTTACTGTACAATAACTCAAGTACTTCATGATCTTCAGTTGAGTTCAAGCTCAAAAGGTGAAAGGTTAAGGTCACTGACTGCAAGAAGAAAGATGGTTTCTGCACATTTTCCCCATTGTCTACAGTTACCAAACTTTGTGGATGGCCTGCACTTTGGTCTGGAAGAAGCCTATTATTTTGGGGTCAAAAGGTCAAGGTCACTGAATGGAAAAAAAAGACAAATGGTTTCTAAACAAAACTTGAAGTTATTTAAATAAAAGACTGTTAAACATGGTGTACAATGCATACACCCTACTCTTGTTGACTTAAAGGTCAGATATATCAATTTTTACCTTTTGGTGCTTGACAACATTTGCTTCAGTTTTTCAGGGCAAACAAGTTGCAAGTCTTTAATTCATAAACTTCACCTAATTGTTTATTTACTTTCTTTATTTCCAGATTAAAGGAGACCCATATGGGACTATGCCAAGAACTAGAATGAGAACACGTGCTAAGCTTCAGCAACATTAATGCACCATCCAGACAGAATTATAATGGTGTACAGCAATCAACTTGAGTGGTCTGCCCTATACTTCAGCCTTCAGATGAAGGCTTAGTGATTACAGAGTCTACATGTCTTTCATATCTGTAGTTATTGAAGGAATGGTCTTCCATGATGTATTTAACTTCTTGTCATATTTTGTTTCAAAAGTTCTCAGAAGACCTCAGTTATTTTGTTTGGTACCAAGGCTGTTTCCTATTGATTTGAAGCCACACTTAAACTTCAGTGTGCTTTTATTGCTTTGGCCAAAACAAACAAACAATTTAGGTTATGGGGATATCTTATAAAAGAAAACAATATAAGTTCATTTAAGCAGCAAAAAGTTATTGATGCCATACTCATCCATTTCAAGAATGAAATTTTATCATAAATTTGATGGGATTCAGTTATAAAGAAAAGGGTTCTAACAGTGTATGATACCCAACTTTTCATGTGGGTAAAGTTTTATTGTCACTTAGATTTGGCTATGGATTGTGTCAAGCCATTATTTTCTCTTTGCTTATATAGATGTGGACTGTCAAATCATCAATAATTAAGAGCAATTCTAACTAAATTCAGAAGCTTTGTAATTTTGAACTGATTTTTCTCCATGCTCAAATTGCGATACAGAGAAAGGAGAGAGCTTGCTGTTTTTTGTGTACTCAATGTTGGCATGATAAAATTTATGTTGATGATGGTGAAACATTTTTTTGTTTACCAAATACAATAATAACACTACTAAATCAGTTTTTCATTTTGAGTATTGTATGGAAGGTGTTTATTGTTATGACTCCTATGTAGCAAATGCACTCCACTCAGCTCAGCTTCATTGTAAAGGTACTAATCCCTTTTTAATCTGTCTGTCTATGGAATGCAATGAAAAAAATGAAAATATAACTTGTCAAATAATTGATATGGCCTAGCTGTTTATTTCAGGTGAAGTTTAATGTTATTAAAGAATGAAATATTTTTTTCATATTGTGCAGATGGAGGCATCTTTATTTAAGTGAGAGAGATGAATTATGTCAGTACATGTTTTATTATAGAAATTAACTCCATCAACAGTGTATCATCCAGAACAATTATTGCAGTCTTAATGTCCTAGATGACTTGTGTAATATTTGAAAACATTAAGAAAATTTTATAGAAAGAGTCGTATCAGGTGATCTGAAGTACTGTTCAGGTTTTTCAGGTATCTAACTTAGTGTGATGTTTGTATTGATATGTAAACTTGTATTTTTACAGCCCCACCTATAGATATAGGGTTGTATACTAATCCTACAGCCCATCTGTCCAGCCATTATTCCATCCTGTCCATCTGTCCAGCCATTATTCTGTCCTGCACTTCCTAGCACAACCAGGCCTGTTTTGTTAATGGATTGCCATGAATTTTGGTAACTGTTATGGTCAGCACCTGAAACTTCACATATCAGCAAATCACTTTGCTCCCTCAAGATTTATTTTAGTGGGATGGCCTATTGTCTGTCATCCATCCATTAATTAGAACAAGTTTGTTTTTACTACTCATTAACTTTTTGGAAGATTACCATAAAAGCACCACACACACAGTTAAAAGTCTGGTTGATCTTAAAAGAAAATAGTGCCACTTACACATTCAGTATGGCTGCCACAGTGGCAAGCTTAAAAATCTTACTAATGTCGAGATTATTATAATAAATGGTGTTGATCTGACATACAGTATGACCACCAAAGCAGCCATCTTGGAAGTCTTGTTATTCTTATTCGTTCTTAATGGAAGATACCTAGTTGGCCCTCAGTGACAGTGGTGCTACTGTTTCATCCAGAATCCTCATGGTGGCCGTCATGAAAATCTTGTTACTGCTACTTCTCCTGAATGGATGGTCATATCAGCATGAGTTTTTCACCGTAAGACTTTGTATGATATCAGGTTGGTTCTAAGTGAAGATGGTGGTAATATTACAGTCAATATGTCTGCTATGATGGCCATCTTGTAAATCTTGTTGTGGTTGTTCCTGATTGGCTGGCCATATCAGCATGGGCTTTTCATGAAAAGACATCCTATGCTATCTAGTTTGTCCTAAATGAAAATGGTGCCCATCTAACATAAGATTTGAGTGTGAGGATAATCATCATGAAAATAAACTTTTTGGTCAAAGAATATCAAAGATGCTTTCAGGTAGAAGGGAGTTAGAATCTTATTTTGGATTCCTGGATATTCTTTTTGACAAGTAGAGCTTTAGCCCCATGGAGCTATTCTTGTCCATAGACTTAATGACCTTTTTGTCTTGTTACTGTGTGTGACATAAGCTCATTAGCACAGTTAGTCACACGTTATTTGATGGATTGCCATGAATCTTGATAAATGTTATGGTCATCACTTGAAGATGTGCATATCAGGAAAACACTCTGCACATGCATTTTTTCTTATTGCCCATTTTGTAGCAGTGTTTGATGGACTTGTCCAGCAGTGTTTAATGGATTGCCATGAAATTTGGTAGCAGTGTGTGATGGACTTCTCCAGCAGAGTTTGATTGATTGCCATGAAATTTGGTAAATATTATGTTAATCATCTGAAAATGTGCACATTGTTCAGTCATTTTGCTCATGCAATTTTTGTTTGAGTTATTTGCCCATTTTGTCTTGTAACTTAATGCAGTATAAGACACAACTAGTACAACTAGTCCCCTTGTCTTATTTGATTACCATGAAACTTCATTAACAATAAGATCATCATCTCAAATGCACATACTAATAAATCACTTTGCACCCACAATTTTTAGGGAGTTCTTGACTTTTCCATCTTGTAGCATAATGTAGTATATGACATAATCTTTTTAGAGTAACTGATCTCAGTTTGTTTTGCAGCTTGTTATGGATTGTTGTCAAACTTGGTACATATTATTATCACCATTAAAGAGGTGCACATTGACAAATTTTTGTGCTTGTATAATTGCTTCAAAGGGTTATAGCCCATTTTGACTTGCACCTGTATACAGTGTATGACAGAATTTTGTGAATGCAAGAACTCTTGCAGTTTTGAATGGAATGATGTGAGACGTATTGTGGTCATTGTTGGAAGATAAAGTATCATGGGATGTTGCAGAGTCCAGGGTACAGCATATTTACATGAGCAAATTGTACAACGTTCCACTGGTTTTGTTCTGTAATACAACTCCAGTGACATAAAATTACAGATGTTTGTTAAATATTATTTTACATGATTAATATATTTATAATTTCCATGTGCATTCATCAAATCTAGTTATTTTGTTTCTGTGTAGTTTTTTCTTAGGGCCCCACATCAGAATCATGAGTTGTTATTACCTTTTCTGTCTGTCTGTTTGGCTGCTTACATATCTTGTAACTACTCAAGTTCTAAACAGTCCTGGAAGCCGTTTGGTAGATGACTTGAATATTATACACAGATGTACCTTTCAAAGGTTTCATCTTTTCATGTCCAGTTTTGATGGACCAATTGCCCATTTTCCATTCATTTCAAAATATCCAGTATTGCAAATCCTTATAACCAGCATAACTTGCGAACAATTCAACATATTGATGTAGGCTGGAGTGCATTTATGTATGTATATCTAGTATGTAACAGCACAGCACAATAATGGCTATATGGCACCAATTAAAGATAAAGTTCTAAAACTTGTAAAACTGAATAATAGCATTAAAAACATTTAATAATTTGGTGTGTACATTGTCTGGTTTGATTTGTACATTGTCTCATTGACCTAGATTTGCCTTTTACAAGTTTTGTCTTCTCAGCACCATTTTAGGTAGTTATGGCCTTCTTCAATTAACTGCATGTACTCATATGGGATATAGCTTGCAACCAACATGATCAAGAACCATTCAACATATTCTGATGTCATCTGGTATCTATAGATTACTGCATTTGCATAGTAAAATATGAATGAGTTTTTCTGAGCAGTACTGCACGATGTTAGGTGTGCGGTATTTTAAAAAAATGAGTTCATATTTCCTCATATAAATGTAGTAACCTTTTTATTATATACTCATTTTGGTTTTTTACCAAAGACTGAATAATTAAAAGAATACACTACAAGAAACAAAGTAATTGAATTTGTGCTGGATTCCAAAGTAAATATACAGCTGTAGATTCAAGAATACACAATAACATTATTCATGCACATGTAGCACAAACCATCGACCTTTGAACTTGGAAGCATATCAATCTTTCTTTGGTGTGCTTGAAATTTAGATTCATATTGTAAATGAATGTGCCTTGAAACAGCATTTCCTTTGGAATGGATGGATTTTGTTTTTCAGTCAATCCAACTAAATTCTGCTTTGCTAGTTGTGATGGACTAATTTTTAACCTGGGTCAGTTTTTGTACAATGTACATGTGACTGGAGGGACTGACCTTGATGCAGCTACACACATTTCTTTTCTGTCATTAACTGTTTGGAATCGCAAGATGGGAAGAAATATGAATTCTTTTAATCAAAATTCCCAAAAAGATGAAAGATTAAATAATTGTTTGCTAGGGAATATCACATTCATTTTGTTTTAAAGTGCAGTAGATAGAATATTATTTGAGTTGGAAGTGTAGTCGAAATTACAGTACAAGTTCATAATATGTAGCAATTTTTGGAACCCACGTAATTCTGATAAGCAGAAATAACTAAGAAAGTATATATGAGAAAATTCATAAGGCAAAAAAGGTAAGTATATTTATTGCCATTGTTATTACCAGCTAAAAATAGGTTCAGCCAATGTGGGTATGTGAGAAAGCTTGCCAGTAGCGTCTCATGGGTCAGTGATTCTTTCTGGGGTTTTCCTGGGTTCTTCCTCCACCATTAATACCGGCTGCCATGTATACTCTACCTTGTGCTGAAAAATGGCATTAAACCCTATAACAACAACAACAACAACAACAACCACCAGCTAAAAATGATAATTGTTTATGCTGTGTCACTTACATGCTCTTTTTTGAAGGGACCCCAGCTATTTACATGACCTTTATGATTTGTATCACTATTATTATTCCATACATTTTCTCAAAAAGGTAAAACGGGGAAAATTGCAAAGCTGCTTTTGGTGTGATGGCCCATTTTGAAATAAGACATCTTCATCGTCTTGGTTTATTGGCTCTGAGGCTCTAATTTTACTACCAAATCCCACCTTCCTCAGTTGCATTTTTTTCTGGACTGACTTGTAGAATGAGATGTCTCTGAAGGATACGCCTTAATGCGCCTTTCTGTGCTACTTTCATAGATCCTTGAGAGTAACTTCTTATTTATCAAAATGGCAGTTTCAGTACTGAGTGCACATTTATTGTGGACTTTGTGGGTATCATGTTCAGTCATTTGCTTGTTTGAAAGTTTCGTTCGTAGTCCTTTGAATTCATCCACATTGTCAACTTTATCATCTCTTCTTTCAAATGGATCAAACAGTTTGTTTAGTTCATCCACAGACAAATCTAATAAATCAAAAGTTCTGGCATCTGCTAAATAAGTATATATTGTTTGTTGTACAATTTAAAGCAATTCCTGACAGATGATACTAATTTTTGATATGTGTCTTGCCGTATGAAACAGTGCAGTATGAAAAAAAACTGCATGATTCTGACAATGTAAAGTTAATGGAGAAAAATGAGCATTTAATATTGTGTCAGAAACTTTAATGTGCCTTTTGGGTTTAGCCTCATCTTCATTGTTATGACCCTTGTCAAGCAAATTCTTGGCCTCACATGAAAACATGGAACTTAGGTTGCATTCAGCATAGATCACGAACCATTCAGCATATTCTAATCAATTTTGTCTTTTAGATGAGTTTTGTCTGGTTTAGTGGCTAGAGTTATGGCCCGTGTCAATCAGCGTGTGTGTTGCTGGTAATCAGCACATCAGAAGAACCATTGAAAATACTCTGTTGCAAATTGATGTAAAAACTGTTTCTTAGACCTAGGGTTATGGGCTTTGTTGATCAGTTTTATACCTTGATATTGGATGTTGCTTGTATTGATGATACCTTGAAAGGTTTGGATATTCAAGAATTCTGCATTAACTTTTGACTTTGATTTTGCAACACAGGTTCCTGTTTACGGTCTTTCCAAGGTAATTAGAGTGAGTGAGACCCTTTAGGTGTACACTTTGCTAATAGCTCAAGTTTACTTGTACTTTGGAGATATCTAATTCATAGTTATGAACATACACCATTTGTATGTGGCATGATTAGAACTTGGGGCATGTGCTTATATTCCTTACACCATTTGTATGTGGCATGATAAGAACCTGGGGCATGTGCCTATTTTCATTACACCATTTGTATGTGGCATGATTAGAACTTGGGGCATGTGCCTATATTCCTTACACCATTTGTATGTGGCATGATAAGAACCTGGGGCATGTGCCTATTTTCTTTACATCATTTGTATGTGGCATGATTAGAACTTGGGGCTTGTGCCTATTTTCCTTACACCATTTGTATGTGGCATGATAAGAACCTGGGGCATGTGCCTTTTTTCATTACACCATTTGTATGCAGCATGATAAGAACCTGGGACATGTGCTCATTTTCCTTACACCATTTGTATGTGGCATGACAAGAACCTGGGGCATGTGCCTATTTTCATTACCTTTTAATTTTCAGAGTATGAGTTGATAATACTTTATATTTTATTATAGTGATTTTAAGACTGCTTGATTAAGAATTATTATATTTTTCAGTATGTGAGAAATACTAAGAATAGAAATTATATTTGAAAATTAGTATGAAACATTTTTCAGAGTTTGAAATGATTGAGGTGCCAGTGTATGAGATAATGTATTTGGATGATACATTATATACATATCCATGTATCTTGAGTTGGAGAATAGACTAAATGAAATAAACAAGCTGCAAAAGATATTCCAATGAAAGACTGCTATCATTCTCCAGAATTTACATAATTAGTATTATCACATGATAAGTTGTAGAGTTTTCATTGGCCAACTATAGGAATTTTATGACTATGCATTTCATTTCAGAAAGCTATGCCCAGCTGCATTCATTTCACCTATTCCAGCCAGTGCCATTACCACATAACTTCACTTGGCTTCATGTTACACCATGTGAAATTCTGAATCAATTATTGCCGTCTCCGTTGGGGACTGCAATCCTACGGTGTTTGTGGTAGGGTTATAGTGCCCTTGCCTTCAGTTTCAAAACCTTACGAGACAACAATGTATGAGAACATTTCCAATACTTGTATAATAATATGCCTATTCCTTAAAACTGTATTTACAAAACTTGAAACATAATATGCACTTCACATTCTAGTATTGCTCAGATATGGGCAACATTACAGTAGGTGCTAGTTCTCAAGCCTACATTAGCAGCAGTTTAAGATTAAAGTGTTTTTTTCATTTGCTTTTTTTCTATAACCGTCATAAATGGCATGAATCATCACAAAGCTAAGAAACTTTATTGTACAACACATTCATTTGCTCCTATGGCCTTATAGTCTGGGTAAATCACAGAAAATTTGCTCTAGGTTTTGGGGGTTTTTTTTATTTTTATTTGCTTACATTCCCTAAACACCTTGATAAATTTTCTTAATACTTGGGATGAATCATTGTGAAACTAAGGAAACCATTTGACCTCTAGGTCAGGGTTGCACAATTCATAGCTTTGATAATGGGTTTTGCATGCAGGTCCTGAGCTTATATCCATTTGACATGCACACACATATACACGTTACAATCATGCACACTATTATGATCATGAGCTTTACTTTTTCATATAATAATTTAAAGTAATAATAAAATAATTTTTAAAATGTAGGATTTTAAGATTAGATCTACATTTTACCTTTGCTTGAGCACAGATTCGGTTCAATATATAATTCTTTAAACTGTTTTTGCAGGCTAATGAAGGTTTGGCAGTTTTGCATTAATTAATAAAATCTTGTAGAGCTTACAGAATATAAAAATGATCAGCCTGAAACAGTTACTTGAGATTTGGGGTTGTTTTTCAGTTTCTGATGGTTGCAGGCAAGGAAAGGTTTAATACCTGGCCTTACGAAGTTATTTAGTCATGGTAATTGTTGCAGTCTTCATTGTTCTGTTTTTCAAGTTTTATGTCCACTTTTTGTATGTTTGCCTTATAAATGACCAAATTTTGCAATGGACTTGTTGCCGTCTGACCAGCAGACACCTGTGGGGTTTTTTTTGGCCAGAATCACTTGGTACCAATAAGTTCAGAAGTACCCCTCTCAGACAGTAACCTGACTAATGTAGTCAGCATAAATTTATCCCTCACAAGCTATCTCATATTGAGATTTATCAATTGATGTCATGAATATTCCTTGATTTCTAATGTCACTTCATTGACATTTGCACCAACATGCAGGCAGAGTTCATAACTTGCTTCCATATAAAGAGGTAAGTAATCATTTTATACTTACGGCTGTGTTTTCCGTAGATGTCAGGTTTGGTCATTTTGATAATTACTTCTGTTAACATGGATAATTATTGTGATAAAATCTATCCGTTAAGAACCACAGTATTGTTCTGCTTCATTCAGCTTGGCATCTAGACTGCATAAAGTTTGAATGGTATGTTTGATGTCATGGATTTGCATGTATTGCAGAACATTTTTTTAAAGGGACCCGACTATCAAGGAATATGTTGTTTCCAAAAGTGCAAGATGTCATTGGACATTCTTAGTTTTGAAGGAAATGTGAAAACAGCTTGACTAAATGAAAAGAGGGAGGGACCTATGATTATTGTTAAAAAATTTGTTTTTAAGAAAATTCAAAATGAAGATGTAAATTATACATTCATTAGCATTAGGAAATTGGACAGAGAATGATAATTATATAATCCAGTTTTATTGACATTTTTAAATGGTTTAGCACCATGATCAATGATTAGGGGTGAAACAATACACCTGTGCTGCATATAGATATGATTCACAATACATAGCCTGCAATACGATACATATCAATACACATAGGAACTTGATGGTCTTTCCATCTTTGAAAGGTAGGTGGTGACCTTTCATGTAGACATTCTGGTCCTATTTCCAGTATGCAGATGACAGATAGACATATAGTTATCATATATTTATATGCAATTCTCATAGACAAGAATATAACGATACTTTCAAACAGACTACCTGTTGGTTGCAATGAGTTTTGTTCAGTATTTAAGGCCATTTAATGGTGGCTGCATTTAGCTCCCATTGTTTTGTACAATATGAATGATTTGAAAACAGCTTATTACCAATTCTGTGTCTCAGTTACTTTTGGAAGACATGATGTTATCTTCAAAACAGAAGAAATAATGCAATTTCCACATGCAAAGAAAATCATCTAGAACAAATCCAGGCGTTGGAATAAGGTTTAACAAAACCACTCACATTTTACGTCTGCAGATGCAAAAGTCTGCTGCAGCCACAGGTACTTACATTTGTTAGGGAAGAAGGAAAACTATTGACTACACCCAGTCCTATTCTACATTTTTTTTTTAACTTGATCAACTTCAGCAGTTTGAAATCTGCCCCTTTGCTCATTCTATGCTAATTTCATTTATTCCATCGGTGCCTTCATTCACTGGTTAAATATCTCTGCATAAAAGAGAAATTGCACATTTATTCCCTATGTACAGTTTAAGGAGAGATGATGACAGGATTTTATCTAAAGGGAGACCCCTCCTTTTTATCAGAGATAAAAGGAGGGGGAAGAAGAAACAATCATAGGTCAATATTTATCTAAACTTCAATATATGTCGCTCTTTCTTCCTGCTCCACTTTCTTAGAGTTGTCCTGAAATCAACATCTTTGATGGATATCACCTGTAGTTGTATAAGCATTAATCTGTTAATTAATTCTGAGCATACTCGGCTACTTTTCTTTGTATCAGAATTGTTCTGTGCTTCTTTCTGAAGGGGCATATACACAGCTAGCTTTGTCAGCTTGAATATGTTGGGAAACTTATCTTTGCGACTCATATGTACAATTTTCCAGAGCTCATAGATATTATCATTTGGATACATCTGCTCCAGAATAGGATTTTTCACCAACATAAACTTTCTTTGTTAAATTTGTAGTTTACTGACTACTATGCAAAATTTCTTATCTGTTCCGTAATGCTGTATTTAGTCCATCAATACTTAGTAAAAGAAATATCTTTACTTATTTATTTCATTTTTTACCCTATTTTATTCAATTATCTTAACCCTGATATGGATACATGTATATTTTTTTGTTGCAGATGATTCACAGGGCAAAATTGATTAATTTAAAGAAAATGAAAATGGCATTATACTTTTAAATTGTCTGTATTTTAATTAGGCTCAGTATATTCTACCCTTTCTATATTTAATTTCGAAATACCATTGAAAGGGTGATGCTGTCTAGTTTTTGTCCATCCAGCATGTAGATCTGACTCGTATTTAACACCATTTTTGGCTCAAAATCACTCACTGGTATCTCCATTAATGCTTTCCCAGCTCCAGTAATCTGATATACTTCATAACTTTAAAAATTATTGTCATCATCACTATCATCAAGTATTTGCCAAACAAAATCCATAATGAACCATGCTGGGAATCGGACAGTTTGGTTCTTCTAGGTAGCCCTTACTTTAAATACACTTTTGTAAAACTTTCTTCATGAATGGTTCAAACTATGCCATAATGCTTAGACATGGGCACATTGTGCTAATCAAATTTAGTTAAACAATCATTCATGTCATTCTTAAAAACCCAGATGTGGTATCCAAAAAACAGATGTTGTGACAAGAACGGTCTAATAAAAATGTATACTTCGACAAACACATTTCCATATGTGGAGTTTTCAATGAATTTGCGGGAGTTTTTGCGTTTCACTGTTCTCCAAGGGCAAGTTTGCATACAAATTTTGAATTGCACAATGGCACACCCTGACAGCATCTCCTCTTAAGTACTTGACATATCTCATGACTTTACTGCAAAGTCTCTCTCTTGCTCTGCCAGTATTTCCCATTTGTCACACAGGGAATAAGCTACATTGATTTCTGATTGGTGGTTATTGTTTAACCTGAACTGGAAAAGTAATAACCACAAATGAGTATTCAGTGTAACATATTTCATCGTGCAACACACAGGTAGCGTAGCTTTCAAATTGCCCAAAGGAGTCAAGATACAATTCAAAGTAGAAACTTCGTGTGAAAGTGGTTATTAAATGATGAATAAAGTACTTCATTATTCATGTGGAACACATTTGGAATGTATAGTATATGCTGGACATACTTCTGGGTTAAGATAATTAGCATGGAATGGGGTGGGGGACCAGATTGCGAACCATGTCACAGTGTTAACTTGTAGACAGTGAGTGGGTATTCTCAAACGGTCTTTTTCGTCTTTACTAATAAACATGAGTGCCTGTGACTGCAAATGCTGTTTCAGATGGATTATTATTTTACAGAATAACAAGGCAACTAATAATAATTATTCATGACTGCTGAAGACTAAAGTAACATACATGCGGTATCGTTTTGTATCAATTCTCCGTCTCTTGTATCGATATGTGCATCATTTCAGCAAAAGTATCGATGCATCAATATATCGATGAATCATTTTGCCCCTATCAGTGATTATTCTTAATTTTGTAAAAAAATTAATCCAAGCTTTGTCACTGATTTCCTTAAAAATATTAAATATTTAAAAGTTAGTTTTCCTTTCCTGCTTTGTATGTAGTTACTACTTGCATCTGTGTGATCTCTACCCACCCAGTCAGAATGGCCATCCTATAAGGTCATCTTTCAGCTCCAGAAGGGGTGGCTGTATAAAAGGAGGCCACTTAATTATGGTGCATACAGTTTTTAGCAGGTAAAATATTGCAATAGTTCAAGATTTTTGTTTGTATTTTTTTTTGTGTAGTTTTTATGATTTGTTTTTATTTTTTTGTGTTGCAGTAGCCTTTATGACTTGTTTGTTATTTTTTTCTGTTGCAGTAGCCTTTATGACTTGTTTGTATTTTTTTGTGTTGCAGTAGTTTTTATGACTTGTATGTAAACTATATTTTGTGAAGTTTGTCATTCTGACTTCAGTAAAGTTTGTCAATTCTCTGTCTGCTCAAAATAAAAATCATGCCTCTGGTACGAGGTTTGTCTTTATGTTTATAAACATTATTTTTTTATGCATTATCAGTTTTGACTACTTTTCCCCCCATTTTGCCATAATACATACATTGTACACGTGTTATTCTGTTTTTATCCCCCTGCTATAAGACAGAGTGTATTATGTTTTCTGGCCATTGACCTGTGTTACCAATTTCAATTCTGCATAATAACATGAATTTCGACCATCTACAGTTGACAAACGTTATGGATGATTTGCACTTGAAGTAAGGAAGAAGTGTTTGATTTAGGGTTTAGAAGGTCATGGTCATTGTGATAAAAAGAAGAAACTGGTTTCCATAAAATAACTTGAGTTATCCACTTTTTACAATTACCAAACTTGTTGATTTTGAAGTGACAGAAAAAGAAAAATTGTTTCCACACAAGAACTACAGTTGTCCACAATCTGAACTTTTCAGATTTTGTGGATGGCTTGCGCATGGGGCAAGGAAGAAACCCAACTTTATTAGGGTAAAACTATCAAAGTCACTTTGGCTGAAAGAAGACAAATGGTTACCATACAATGGCTTTAATTTTTCATCGTCCATGGTTACTAAACTTTGCAGCCGACTTGTACATGGGATAAGGAAGAACCCTTTCAATTTTGGCCCAAAAAGCCAAAGGTCATTATTACTGTGACTGAAAGAAGAAACATAATTTCTGCACAAAAGGAGGACTGTTAAAAACATTGGATGTATAATAATATGTCATTCACAGTACTTGTGTTAATTTATTGCATTGTACATTCATTCATGGATATAATGAATGCTTTTTTTCCCTACCATCTATGGATTTGTTTTCTTTTTGGGGATTGTTTTTTATCTTTTTTTCATATGTGTACATATTTAGTTTGCCAACAGTAACATTCCAAAATGTGATGAAATTTGGCAGCCCATAGATGTTTTTTTAATTGTCCAGCTACTGTTCATCTCCTCAAAACTCTGAAATTTAATGAAAACATTTGTATGTATATACTTCTTAATGTTTGCACTCAGTTGTTTTTGCAGTACCATTATTTGACTGACTGGCATTGATTTAAACACTAAATTGCAGATATAGTCATGATAGGAACCAAAAATTACAAAGCTTTTGTTTAAATTAAATTTTTGGCCTTCTAGTTCTTTTTAGTTTCTGGAACCAGCTGACTTTACATAATAAATGTGACATAACCTTTCAGAATGAATATGAAATGATAACCTGTGCTTTATGCTGGTCATTCTAAAGAGTGCCTTCTTAAGATGTGATACAGTATACACTCTGAATAAGTCATGTATCATGTTGCACATTGGTCATTCTAACAAGTGCCTGGTTGAGATTTGATACATGCAGTGTACACTTTAAGTCCTATCATGTTGTACAACTTACAAACTTATTTGATAATGCATGTTGCAGTGTAAACCTAAGAGTAATGAATTATCCTTTGTACAGGAGATGAATGGCACAAATAATATAGGCACAATATTCATATTATGATATTCTGCATTTATGTATTGTTTGAAATTAATCCTATATACCTGTATGAATTGTTGTCACTCATGAATGAATTTAAAAATAGCTTTGCTTTCATGTTGACTCGACACAACATTAATTTTATTAGCAGCAGAAGCATGGGACAGAGCAATTAACATTTTGACAGTGATAGCTATTTCATTTTGACAAAGCAAAAGGTTAATTTTTTTAGCAGCAGAAGCATGGGACAGAAGAATTTACATTTTGACAGTGACAGCAATTTCATGTTGACAAAATAAAAGGTTAAGTTTATGTTGGACTTTTTTCTCCTTGTAGACAGATTGCATTTTACAAATTAAAACTGACAAAGCCAGGATTCTTTTTGTATGAAAGATATAATGCCCCAGCAGATTTCTATTTATTCAGTAAAATGGTAAATTATATGTATTTTGTACACTTTTTTGGGCATAAAATTCTGCCTGAAATTTAGACAGTATTTTAGAGTAGATCTTATTACAGAAGTTAAGCATGCATAGAAAGGAATTCAGAAAAAATATTGTATTATAGGAATCAAATTGGATTTGAATTAAAGTTATGGAATATAAACATTGGTGGATGGCACACTTTAAATTTGTGCCTGAAAAGATTTGAGATTATGGGCACATGATTGTATTGTACCAGTTCTGAAAGAACTTTATAATTTGCATTGTGTTTGAAAGGGCATTACAAAACGGCATAAATCCAGATCAGCTGTTGCATAACGTACTGACAGATCTCTGACTATGCAGTTTGTCTGGATGAATCAGTAGAACATAGACCAGGATCTGCAAATATGTCATGTGACATCAGATTCGGGTACGTGTTCTTTATAGTTGGGGATATATGGCAGTGTTTTATTGACCAAGCTATTTGTCAGTGTCATCTTTATAAATGTCTGTTATTTTAGATATACGATCTGATGGCAATGTTTTTTTTGACAAGTTAGTGTTAGCTTTAACAAGATCTGTAGATGTACAGTCTGATGGCAATGTTTATTGGCCAGGCTATTTGTCAGTGTCATCTTTATAAATGTCTGTCAACTTACATATACAGTCTGATGGCAGTGTTTATTGGCCAAGCTATTTGTCAGTGTCATCTTTATAAATGTCTGTCATCTTACATATACAATCTGATGGCAATGTTTTTTTAACAAGATCTGTAGATATACAGTCTAATGGCAATGTTTATTAGCCAGGCTATTTGTCATTGCTAACTTTAAACAGGTCTGTATCTTAGATATAGAGTTTATAAGAACTGCAAGAACAAAGCAATTTTTCTGTGTTTAATTGTACAGAAAAAGATAAATTATTGGGACCTCAAGAAATACAGTGCATATAGAATTTTTTTTTTTGGCAGTTTATATCAGTACACTTTAAACTGTGTGTAAACTCTAGGTAGTTGAGAGAAATTACAAAAAGAACAATACACACCATGTTGTGTATGCATTAGATATTAACTTTATAGCTATGGAGATCTTAAGTCAATAAATTTGGTTATCTTTATTTTTCAACAGCTGCTGATGTTACTGGGGTTTCATAGATTTGCAATAATTACACTAGTTAGAACTTCACTAGTTAAAAATAAACTGCAATGCTTAAATATTCTTTGTTAAGTTTAGCTTGAATGTTGGAGTTAATAGAACTACCAGTATGTTGGTAGATTCAAGGATGTTTATAGAAAGTTGAAGGCTTTTTACATATTTTATTTGATTCTTTTTTGTGTATACCATCTGATTTTATTGTGTGGTGTCCCTTGTATATGTATAATATTTAGATTCAGTGTTGTGAAAACTTTCCCTCTGTTAGCTTTATGCCTGGTATTTAAATAAGAAACATCATTTGTTCCCAAATATTTGATGAATAGGGCTTAGTCACATATGCCAAATGTGGCACATATGCCAAATATTTGATGAATAGGGCTTAGTCACATATGCCAAATGTGGCACATATGCCAAATATTTGATGAATAGGGCTTAGTCACATATGCCAAATGTGGCACATATGCCAATATTTGATGAATAGGGCTTAGTCACATATGCCAAATGTGGCACATATGCCAAATATTTGATGAATAGGGCTTAGTCACATATGCCAAATGTGGCACATATGCCAGATATTTGATGAATAGGGCTTAGTCACATATGCCAAATGTGGCAACATGGCTGGAATGTATCTTGAGAAGATTGAAAAGCTATTTCCTATTTCTGTAATTGGTATACACTAACAGATGGGAAAGAATAAGGAAAATAAATTCATATTCCTTATATACCTTAGGTTAGCATTATTGTACCCTATGAATGTAACAAATTTTAAATTAAATTCTTTAATTTATGCATAAATTAATGTCTGGCATCATAATACCTTTCTATCCAATATTCCAGTAAAACCTGTACAAAACATAAGTGCTTCTTTTTTCATTTTGGTAGGGATGAAATATATTGAAAATATCTGGTAAATTTTATTTGCTCAAGTCATGTACTTAACTTCTCAGGATTACTTTAAGTAATGAACTTCCAACTTGACAAAATCAAGTTTTATGGGTTGTTTTTTTTTACCCACACAAGATGGTAGATATCTCTTGTGATGTTGTAAGAGGTAATGTGATAAAACAGACATTCTAGAGAATTTAATAGTAATAAACTTCCAAGCTTGTGGTTATGTTAGACCAGATCATATAAGAGAGGTAAACATTTACTCTAAATCAGGACGAAAGTCAATATTTATATTTCTGTATATATGTTAGAGTTCCTGAATATGGAATGGACATGAGGATTGTCAAAGTATGAACTTGAAATAGCATCTGTTAGTATATTTAAATGCAATCAATAAAAAGTTTCTATCATGACCCAAATTTATATTTCTTCTTTACCTCTTCTTTTTGTGGTCTCAAGTATTATTTATTTCTTATTCACACTGACAACAATGGCATAGATTTTATATTTTAGTTTCTGCAAGCATTATAAAATATAGCGCAAGTGTCCAGAGCACATGAAATACAAGACCAATAAGTCTTGTCCGCAAATATGTTGAGTTCAGGTAACCCTGGGCTATGAGAATGATTAGAGTGTGCTACAACAATCTAATTTCAGGTTGCCCAGTTGGGTGTTACATGATATCATGACATCTATATTTTTTAAAACAAAAATATAAAATAATTGCAAAAAGAAAAATGATTATTTCATGACTCATTCAAATGACATAATTGGAAAAGTAATTTGTTTCCCTGACATGATAACTCACACTGATTCGGTCAGAATTTATTGAAAATTCATCACAAACATAGTACATATTGTATTATTTACTAGTGTGTTTGACAAAACATTTTTTTGTGTACAAGACCAAATTAATGTAGACGGAGAATAGACTTGTAATCTGAGTAGAGAATGGTATACCTATGTTTTGAAGAGTATTTATACCCATAGCTATTAACTAGTACAAGACCATATTAAATAATGTAGATGGAAAAAATTAGACTCAAACTTTGAGCACAGTATGGTTTACCATACCTCATGCAGAGCATTATTATACCCATAGCTATTCATTAAGGCAACAACAGATGACCTTACAAGAGCGTTCATTTCAAACGGAAAATTAAAAATTTAGTTGAATAATTCTATATATTGTGAGTGCTGGTGAGCAAAAGATTGAAATTTTTCTCAAGTTTCATCAATTTCTTTGATTTCAACATGGATACCAGATTTCTGTTTGTCACATGATGAAAACACTGATTTACTTGACAAAACTGCAGACTGGTGTAATGAAATGACCTTAAAATACATTCAAACATCTCATTTGTTATGCCTTTACTTTCCATGATGCCTGCAGGTGCTATTACATGTGTTACATATATCAAAATTATGGGTATATTATCATAAATAACAATAGTTGGGTTATAATAACTTTATATATCAGTGCAATATTTTTTTTTTAATTATCTGGAAAACTAGTTTAATGCTCCAATTCAATTCAGTGCTGTCAACTGTAAGAAATGTAGGTGGTTTAAACATCAGAAAGAAATGGAACCGTTTTAATGAAACAGCTTGTAACACTGAACCTTGAAGTAAAAACCCCTACCTATTTGTACATGAATTATATCAACCAAACATAAATACAAAAAATGATGATATTTGGTCCAAATGACAATAAATAAACAAGCAACCACATGGCTAAGAATGATGACATATTTAAATGAGAAATCCTCCCATTGTTTTGTTTTGTTTTATCATTACATTCTGCCTAATTTGGTTGCATTTTACTTCTCCATGTATGCTTTTATGCCTTGCCTAAGTATGTTGAATCAGCTTTATTACAGAATTCAAGACTGTGCAGTGATTATAACCAGTAATAATATAAAAATGGTACAAAGGTCATCTAAATAAATATACCAATTACAAGCAAGCGGCTGATAATCCAACACTATTTCATCCACAAGATCCATTTTGAGATTGTGCCTCATCTGGTTGATCTCCACTACCAGAAATGTCAAACAAAACAACAGGGATCTCACAGTATACATTACTCAGGCCAGATGTCAGCAAAAGCAGATTATGATCCAACAATGTACTGTTAAGATGGTTTGTCAATATGAATAAATAATTTGCTTATGTAACAGTAATAGATTCTGGTCCATTTTATATCAATTTTGTGGCTTCCTTTCATGATGCCTCTGAATTTTTCCGCTCCAAGCCCAAGATTGTATAAGTAAGTTTAAACAGCCAACAATGTCACCAAAACAGATATCGCCAGATGGTATATTTTATTACCAATAAGGCAGAATATCCTCAGTTTGCAACATTGGTGAAGCCCAGTGTGATCCCTGAATAAACTTTTTACAAATTATTTTTTGTACTTTTAAGAAGAAAAAATTATTTTTTCATGTACAAGAAAAATACATATGAAATTTCAGGTGCCACGCCGGATGCGGGAGGTCATGGGTTCGATCCCAGGCCAAGTCATACCAAAGACTTAGAAAAATGATACTAACAGCTGCCTTGCTTGGAGCTCAGCATTAAGAGGTTAATGTTAGGACTGGTTGGCCTGGTGTCAAGATAATGTGACTGGGTGGGACATGATGCTACATGTCTGCAGCATGATGCCCCAGTGCTAGACATCACTATAAACTGCCACACTGCAGACATCGTAGCAATATGACTGAAAAATTGTTAAATCTGCGTTAAAAATCCAAATCACACACACAGGTGCCATGCCACAATCATCTTATATTAGAATTCATATGCGGTCTCTTCCCCAAAATGATAATAAAATTATTTGTCATTTTTTGTACTTTTAAGAAAGAAACATTTTTTATCGAGTACAAGAAAATACATGTATAAGAAATTTTGGGAGTTACGCTACAATCAAGTTATATCTGACTTCATGTTATAATGGAACATGCTATGGTTGGGTCACACTGTACCTGGCTGAAGAAAAATTCTGGCAATAGTACTTGTAAATAATCAAACCTGTCAACAATAGCCACTGATGGGAAAAGGCAAAATTTGCCTTAGTAGACCTCTGATGATACGTTTAGCTCTCAAACTTAGTTCATGACAAATTTATGTATCATGAGCCAGATAGCATTTACCATTATCATTAGTGGCATTATCATTATTATTATTATTTCACATGTTTTATTATTAACAGTAGTAGTATGCTTCCTAGATACATGTATTTAGTTCACATATTTAGCAAAATGAGAATAAAAAACAAAATTTAATAAAATAACTTCTACACAAGGATACTGTTTCCTCACATGGAATTTTGACTTGCCAATGACAAGAGGTGTTATCTTCTCTCCTGTAGAGAAATAACTTGCATTTATCAGTACCCAACTATGTCATTTAATGTCTCATAAAACCAATCTGATAATGTAAATACACCCCCATCAAATCAAGAAAACTTCAACTGTGTACGTGCACTCGCTTATAAATATCTCTGTGTGTCTTTCTTACACACACGAACACTTTTATCTCATTATCGGTAGAAATGGCTCCTAAATAAAATTACTACTTGACAGCTTACATGTAATTATGAAACACATGACTTTTTTTCAGGGCAGTTTGTACAGTTAGGCATCAAAACATGTTCACATTTTAAATTATTAATGGATTAAACAGTTACTCAACCTCACCAAATCAAACGACAGTTAGCTTGTGTTTGTGACCTTTGATGAATAGGTAATGAAAAGAGGCCTCCTGTGGTTATTGTTAGTAGCACATATATTGTTAGTTCGAGTTTCCTCTGACCCATCCCACCCTATTTATGATATTTTGACATTTATATTTGGATGTAGCATCCGAGTCAATTGCCTATAAAAAAAAAGTACCATAGCCACTTACAAACAGGCCTATCAAACTTAATAAGCAATGTTACATTGAATCATACCTGTATGACATTGATAGGAAAATCATTTATTTTATGAGAAATTACAAGTATTATACTCATTATGTATTTAATCTGCTGACAGAGCATCCATTATATTTGATTCAGAACTTGCCATTTGCATTTCTAGTCACATGACTACACAAATCTGGCAACCTGCATGTCAGTGACATAAGAGGTCCCACAGTTAATGGGATATCAATAATAAACCCCCTTTCCAATGTAACAGTTGTTGTACAAAAATATGAAAATATTCAAGTCACATACTTTCTGTAAAAGAACAAAAGGTCACATAAGTCTCCAAATATTACTCTGAGAAGAATGACCAGAAACCTGTTGCTGTTGCAGCAACTTGGAGAAAGTCAGATTCATCAAGGAAAGAGCATGAGTGAATGATGGTTTTGTTTTATCACAGGACTACCACTTTGACATGAGCTCTCTGCTTGATGAATCTGGCTTTGTCAGAAACCTATTAAGTTTCACAGGGTTATGTTAAGTACAATCAAAATATGTCATGTTTAAACACCAATTCACAATATACCTTTATATATACTATTCTTTGCTCATCAAACAAAAGATGCTTTTTTATTTGCATACTTGAGTGGTCACTTCTGATATGATCTAGTGACTGCCAAAGGCAGGGTGAACCCACTACTTGGTTAAGAGACACCTGGCTGCTGGCCATGGAAGACAGGTGACCACTGAACTCAGGTGACCATTGGGACAGATTTGACTGTACAACACATTTTATGTTGGGGGGGGACCTGTTCAGCAAAGTGGTCTAAGGTGCTCGTGTTAACAGATACTAAAATCTATGTTTGTGTAGGCTCCAATCTCAGCTTGACCAAAGTGGATATGTGAGAAAGCTCACCAGTAGCTTCTTCTGGGTCAATGGTTCATCTTGGGTTCTTTCTCAACGAAATACATGTATGAAAAATGGTTTTAACCCTACAAAATCAAACCAAATTTTGTGTTGTCAGTTGTTTCATACTAATGTGTTTTCATGACCCTACCTCAAAACACACTTTTATTGTCTCAAAAATACTCCAACTTATCTGTGAGGTTGGCAGGTATGGGTTAGGACAGGTGGGTAGAGTAACTTGCCACCTAGCTGTGATTGGTGAAGTAGGTGAACAGTTATGTGAAGTTATTTACTGTCAAGTAAACCTACAATCTTGAGCTTTAAATTAAGATCAAATTGATCAGTTCCAATAAAACAGTATCACCCTTTATATCCAGGAATATGTGTAATGTATGTGTTATTGAGTGTGTGTGTGTTAAAAGTTTAATTTTCCCATTCTTGTACACTGTCCAGCAATATCCAGTTTCCTTGAGTGTGAGGGAGGATTCAAAATTCTGGCTCGCAAAACAACCTATGCCATGCCTAATCAAGTTTATCCAGCAGATTTGTGATGTCATCATTTGTTAACTGAGGTATCGCAAAGGGAACCTGCTTCCACTTCTTGTATTTTTTTTGCTCACCATTTTGACTGATGACTATAAATTGGCAAACTGTAATAACTGGAAATTCTAGATTTCTGTATATGCAAAAAGTACCAAAGTCCTCATTACAGTTACTGCAAGCAATTTTGCCTATAAACTGTATTTCAGCACTTTGAAATTTTGGTTCAGGACTTTTCGTGAAACTGACTCTATCCCTGAAACTTGGATCAATTACAACATTATGGGAATTTTGGACTTTTCGGATATCAGAAGACATACATATGAAAGAATTACATTGTATGCACCGTAATTCATACTCTCCTTGCTTTATAAGTCTTTCTTCCTTTTGTTTAGCTTGTAAGATATAATCCAATTTATCTTTCTCTTGCAACTCTCTTAGATATTGTCTGAATTTCTGAGGGCTTTGTTGAATGTCCAGTTGTAGCTCAATGATGGCTTGCTGCATCAATTTTTCCCGTATTACATTCATTTCCTCTTTTTCAGCTGTACCTTTCCCAACTTGAGCAACAACATGATATCTACTGTCCATAGCTCTAGCACGACCTGAGGAAAAAACACCCAAATTTGTATAAATCAATCAAATTAGCCTCTAATTAATAAAACTTTTACCGGTAATAAATATGAAGATTTTCCATAGTTTCTATCGAAAATCAATTTTCCACAAACTGCAGATCTGGCTCCAGTTTCACTAAAGTCTCGAAAATTTCTCCTTAAATTGGGACTTTATGTTACCTGCTTATGACATTTCAAACAATATCAACATCTTTGTCAGAGATTGAGATGATGGAAAAGGATACAAAATCACTTTTTAAATTTTAAACTTTAGTGCATGAAAACTCTTTAATCTGAAAAGGAGTTGAGGGATTCCTCAAAATTTAGGAAGTCTTCAAACTTTCCTCAGAGATGAAGCAAAATTGATGTAAGGAAAATTCAAGATTCTATATCTGCATTTTAATTCTTGATGCATGCTGCATATTCTATTAGAAAATCATTGTTACTAAACAAGTTGTAAGAGTAATGGTGAAAATCTCAATTTGTGGAAGAACTGATGAGATGATCAGTGAGGCTGGAGCCAGGAGCTTATATGTAAACCTTGGTGAAGTAACAATTTTGATTATAAGATGAGTCAAATAGCAAAGACCCAGATCTGCCATAATAATGTGCAGACAGATCTGGGTCTATGCATTTTGTTACTAACAATCAGTAGAACAAATAACATACACCCTGATCTGCTGGTAAATTATGTAATAGCAGATCAGGTCTATTTTGTTTGCAGTTGGTCTCAACAGAATTTTTATATATCATACTGTGTACATATTACAAACAGGTGTTAAAATATATCTCGGGGCCCCGAGTGGCCGAGTGGTCTAAAGCGCTGTCCGTTACAGATCACTGCCATCTCACCTCTGTCTGTGTTGGTTCGAGTCTAAGATTCGGCTAATGTGGATATGTGAGAAAGCTTGCCAGTAGCTTCTCGTGGGTTGGTGGTTCTTTCCGCGGATTTCCTGGTTTCTTCCGCCACCATTAATACTGGCCGCCATGTATAGCCTATCGAGTGCTGAAAAATGGCGTTAAGCCCCACAACAACAACAACAACAACAAAAAATATATCTCATAGATAGACTGCTATACTGGTTACAAGGTGGACAGACCAAGTCACATACATGCAAACTGAGTGAAAAGGTGATTACCCTGAAATGAGTACCAAATATGCACTTTATCTGCATTGCAATGCCATTCATGTTTGCACTGGTCTCAGAAATGCATTATCATTTTGTGTCAACCACTTTTATCTATAGTTTTCTTTTGCTCTTGCCTGGTAAAGAAACAGGAAGATAGTTTTTGTGACCAGTCTTATTAAAAGGGTGCTCTAATGAAATAAAAAAACAAAACAAACTATAAAGGCATATGACTGCATTCAATTTATGATAATCATAAATGCATGCAGTATATATATATATATATATATATATATATATATATATATATATATATTTGTGTTGAATTTGCACCCAAGACTGTACTGTATCCAGATTAACGATATGACAGTATCTCACAAATAAAAATCATTTGAAAATACATTCACTGTGAGTACAAATGTTATTGCTGTGTATACTGTTTTCCTGCAAACATCAATGCCCATTTGTATGAATTATGACTACAGATGCCAAGCAAATAGAACCCCAGGTGGTGAATAAATGCAACCGGCAGCGAGCAATAAACTCATTGTTTGAACTTAACAGGATTTTAAATAGAAAGGTTATTTTATTACAAAGCTAGCCATCCTCAGAAGTTGACTTTGGATTCTTTTAAGTGTGGCACTTATTTTTTTAAAATTATATATATATATATATATATATATATATATATATATATATATACACACACGTCAGCCAACATTGGGAAATAAAACAAAAACCGTTGTGTTTGCAAAATTTTACGTGGCTGTTTCTACAGGAATTAAACCTTTAAATTTATTATGTTTCAACTAGTTTATTTCAACTTGTTGCAGATGCTTGAAAATATTATCCGGGATATAATTTGCGCCTACGTAAATTTACATAAAACAACAGATGTCACTATGGTTCATCGATTTCTAGGTCAATAAAAATATTTTCAAGCATCCGCAGCAAGCTGAAATAAACTAGTTGAAACGTAATCAATTTAAAAGTTTAATCCTGTAGAAACAGCCATGTAAAGTTTTGCAAACACAACGATTTATTTGTCTTGTCTATGTTTTGTATTTGCCTTTGAAAAAGACTCATTAACTCATTAACCCCTGAGCCAAATAGCTAGGCATTCCCCTACAGCATACGTGCAGAGAGATCACCTAGAGCAGTGTTAGTCTTACCAGTGCCTGTATCCCTGAGACTTGCTGAGAGTACTTGGCTTGCATATTTTACAGAGGGAGCTACTTGCAATAAATGGGAACAACATAGGGAACCCAACTTTAGTTTCTTGAAACAATGGAACAATTTTTAAAGTGACACAACATAGTGCTTCAACAACAATATGATTATTAACATGGCTGAAATTCCAGTGTACTTTGATATCATTCCTGGACAGACTGTCAATAAGATGGGAGTTAAAAGTGTGAAAATTATCATGACTGGTGCAGATTTTTTTTAAAAATCTGACTTTAATTCTTGCAATTTCCACTTAAGGAGATTTGTTGCCTCCAATGATTATTTTTTTATGGCATGAGGAAACTAAAAAATATTCATGCACTGAAAGGATGGATTGTACATGTGCAGGAGAAGGGATGGGTTGATGAGATGATGTTGCAGTGGATTAAAGAGTTGTATCTCAAGTACACAGTTTTATATTTTTTTAAAAATAAAACTGAAGTTGGAGTGCATTCTCCGACATGTAATTTTCAAATGATTTAAAATGTGTCCCACAACATATGACTAAAGAAAAATGATGTATCCCAGAACATACAATGCACAAAAAAATTACTTTAAAAATTAATTTATGGTGTCCCAACATATAAATACGGTAATATTATCTCACATCTTGACTGACACTTAATATTATCTCACCTCTTGACTGACAATTGATATTATCTCACCTCTTGACTGACAATTAATATATCTCACCTCTTGACTGGACCATGGCTATTTCATGTGTAACATGATCATATCGTAAAACCAGGTTACACTGTTGAATGTCCAATCCCTCCTCTGCAACTGATGTGGCCACCATTATCTTGTATCTGCCACTGCGGAATTCAGCCAATTTATCTCCCTGTTCACATTTGGTAAGTCCTAAAACCACAGAGAAAAGATCATAATAATTCAATATTTATATTAGACTGCCATGTAGATCTAAGACAAAGTTACAACTAATGAATAGATATAGATGGCTTTTTAACACACTTGGTTCACTTAAAACTTTGCAAATAGAAATATGGATTTTAAATATTTGTAGGGCTGACAAATTATATCAAAGTTAATTAGAGAAAATGAGTATTTAATCAAGCTACTGGTAAGACATTGTTACCCATGATTTCTTGAAGTGGAAGGATGCTGAGAAGAGACATATGAAAGAAGCTGACAGACTTCATAATTGTTTTAACTGAAACGTGAACACCGGACATGGCCTCGTGTTATATGTGAGATGTATATTGTTTTAAATGAAACACATACACAGGGCTTGGCCTCATGTTCTATGTGAGATGTAGTTTTAACTGAAACTCATAAACAGCACATGGTCTCATGTTATATGTGAGATGTACATTGTTTTATCTGAAACATGTACACAAGACTTGGCCTAATGTTAAAGATAAGATGTTCATTGTTTTAGCTGAAATTCATCTACAGGATATGGCCTTATGTTATATGTGAGATGTACATTTCAACTGATTTGAAATTCTTCCCAAAGGCATCTGTACTGTTGCTATGAACCAAATAGTTCTCTTGGACGGCTAAACTGACACTGCTTGTACAGGCACTCTACCTCCTTTATCTCTTGTAGCATTGGTCCCCACAAAGACTGTAGGATTCAAGGCATTAAGCTCTGGTGTGTCTGTCATCCAGGCTACAAGTGCACTAGCCAAATTTCTTGTTTTTACAAATACAATGCATCGTGAGTTGTCAACAGATTTTTCACTAAATGATCTCAAGATTGTCTCTTTTAGTGCTTCTAATTTGGGATTTGGTACTTCTTGGACCATTTTAGGCTGCATACAGGCTGAAATGAAAGAAAAAGGAAATCTGTATGCATCATCTTGATAAAGTTTCGGCAGTCTTACTGTTTCCCAGCATGAATATATATTATAACTGTTTTAAAAATCACATTTTATAAACTCTGTATTTACCTCTGCTGCTGCAGTGGCACACTGCTCAGTGTCTAGCTCCTGGGGTCATTACAGTAGCCGATTTGTGGGCTGACTCACTCAGCCTGATGCAGGTGCAGCCAAATGATAACTTTTTAATAGACGATTTACAGATATGTTCTTCTTAGTTATTTTCTGTATAATAGATTTATTTATATACTAAAACTATGCATGTAAAAAAGCTACAACTACCTTGTGTCTCTTGAGTCTTTTTTCCAACTGACATTCATGAGACTGGTATTGAACTCCATGAATAGAACAAAAAACACTAAATTGTCAGTATTTTATACAAAGTTATAGGTCAAATATATATAAATAATTATATAAAAGTGTTTAACAGGTCACTGTTTTCAACTACTTCTAAAGTTGCCCTTGGTGGTATTGTAAAAGCAATTATGCTTTACATCCAGACATTACACTGCACATTATGGTGTCTTCATGCTGCCTTTATTCTTGTGAACACAGTTTGCATTGGCTAGTTTTTCAGTTTGTGTGGGGCAATGTGAATCTCCACAATGACTGATTACAGATAATTCCCTTCTCTTTCATGATTCCCGGAATGTTTATCATCTTGTTTTTCATTTGTACATTTTGTTAGTCAACTACAAACACACATATTACTAACAAAATGTACACAATTCCAGAAAATTCCAGTAATTAGCAAGTAACAGCCATCTGTTTACTCTATTTTTGATTTGTTCGATTTTTCTACCTCCCATTACTGACTAGTAAGATTGACTGTAATATGAACGTACAGAACAGATCAATCCATCACTAAGATCTTAAGTGCAAATCCAGGAAGCGGATATATCTGATATGATGAATAGTAGTGCTTGTTTACAAGTGGATGTATCAGCCACTGCAGAGGCAAGGCAGATGTACGCATTGGATATATAAATTAATCATAAGCAAAACCATCAAAAGATTTAAAAGAGGAATTGAATCAGAAATTGTATCAGATATAAGCAAAAATAACATGGAAAAAGAGAAATGATAGCATGTTTCAACTGCTAAGAAATGGAAGGAATTTTTATGATTTTTTTTAACAAATTCTGAGAATAATTTGCTTCCCTTTTTTAAGATAATCATCTTCCAGGTCTTATCTTAAAACTGAAGGCTTAAAATAAACATCAAGAATACCTTGTAATTGTCGGAAACCAAACAGTGAAGTCCCTGATCTGCAGACACTTTATGCATGGTGCTTGCTGCTCTAATTCTGTAACCCTTCTGGGATACAGTGGTCCCCCTCTTATATGGCCACCCCTTCTGCACCAGGAAAGTGGCCTTATAAGACAGGTGGCCTTTCCAGAGGGGGACTAAATTTTTTGTGAGAAGTATATGTAATGTACATAGTAAGAAAGCTACATACTTCAAAGCATTTAATAGCTTCATTTAATATCTTCGTTTAAAAGTAACATTAATTATTAAAAGGTTTTTCTTGTTATAATAATAGACTTATTTCAACTGAATATACATTAACAGTTCTTGTTCTTGGCATAAGTATGATATGCGAGCGGGTATTGTTGTCATGCACATTGCAAAACCATTCAAAAACGTCATTTAAATCTTGGTACATACATAATTCTCTTTCCATTTGCTCCATTTTCCCACTGCTGCTGAATAACCTCCTTATCAATTACGACATTGTTTATTTGAGTCTTTTCAACATAAAATTGTCTTATTCAAGTCTTTTCTACATAAAACTGTTCGGCAAGTCCCGCCTCCCCACCTCACCCGATGTCGTCAAGTATAATCACCAACTTTCTTCTAAAATAATACGTCTCCGTTTACATGATGACATGTTAATGTTTGGTAATGATTTATTCGAATGTTGCTAACTATATGCGATTTAATTATGCAGATGAAATGTTTGTTGAGTGGACAAAATGCCTTCTTTGTAAAGGAAAGCGATAAATGTGTTGTCACGTGATTTTTTGGTCTTTGTCTGGTACCCTGTTTTGTTCAGGGTTAATTTCTCTGCATGTGTGTTAATGCACAAAATCTATTTTTAGCCTATGCTGACCCCATTATGATCTTGACAATTACGTCCGGTTGTAATCATCAAAGAGAAGAACTTAACAGATGTGTGAAGCCCAAAACTCTATCATAACATTGTTGAGCCCATCTCCTGTAAACGTCGGCTTTTATAGACAATGATATAATATTAATCTTAGTGTTACATGTACTTTAATCAACACTTCTTTCAGTAATGGAAACTTGACATTGGGAGACGTGTATCAATGGTAGAGATAATCTGATTACTTACCTTACATCACAATATGAATTAATTATTGGTTCTGGATACATTTGAAATAAAAAGTGGCTGCTTGTGAGGGGAACATTTTACATTTTTCTACTAATATGCTGGCCGCTGGTCATGTTAGAGGGGTGGCCGTTCTTGAGGGGTACTTTTGAACACAAACTCGTCGGTGCCAAGGGATTCTGGCAGTAAGAAGCGGGTGGCCGCTGGTCAGGGGGGCCGTTCAAGAGGGGGACTACTGTATAAGCAATGTGGTTTTAGAATCTGAGTACTCATCTGGGATGTAAGCATTTTGGCTCTAGTATGAGTACTCATCTGGGATGTGAGCATTCTGGCTCCTGAATCTGAGTATTCATCAGGAATCTAAGCATTCTGGCATGAGAATCTGAGCACTCATCTGGGATGTGAGCTTTCTGGCATCAGAATATAAGTAGTCAACTGGAATATAAGCATTCTGGCATCAGAATCTGAATACTCATCTGGGATGTAAGCATTCTGGCTCCAGAATCTGAGCACTCATCTGGTATCTAAACTTTCTGGCTCCAGAACATGAGTATTTATATGGAATTAAGCATTCTGGCTGTAGAATCTGAGTGCTCATCTGGGACCTGATATTGGTTAAGGTAATTAGTAGTTAGAATGGTCAAATAAAAATCACATTGTCACTTTGGATAAGAAGACATACAAACCCTTTTCAGTAAGGAAACTAGCAGACATCAAGCTTCATTGGTCATACATTTATTGAAGGCAAGACTGCAAAAAAAAATCTTTCTCCCTAAACAAACCATAGTGACAAAAGATAGCACACAAATTACTAATACACTGTGTGGGAAGCCTATTTACGCCCATTGCTACTGATGTATATTTAATTGTATTTTCTTGATATTCAAATAAATAATCTCAGATGTCATATATATTCTATAATCAAAAATAAAAAACATGTCAGCTGTATTCTATTTAGGCCACTAAAGACACCATCTGAAAAAGTCCACTGATCTGGCAACCAATAATTTGGGCAACAGATTTTAATTTATTTTAACTATACTGCATATAGGACAATCTCTTATAGAAGTTATCTACCTTTGTAAAGCATCAATAGGCACTGTTCAGTGTTGTTCATATTTGGTTTTTCTTTCCAATCATTCATCTTTTCATGAAGATAATCCACAGCATCTTTCACTCTGGCATCATTGTAAATAATCAATGCATCATTGTACCACTGAAAAGAGAGCATTTCAGTTTGTTTTTTTGTCATTGGTCCACACTGCATACTTAAAGGTTTTGTGCTGCATGTTTTTGTTTCATGGAACTAAAAAGTCTAAAACTTAAGATTATATATTTTAATTGATCAGTGAAACTTATGAACTTTAATTTAGTTTACTTCCAGTAAAACTTGAAAGCAACCAGATATATATGCTCTAGTGATCAGCATATGTTCTATTCCAACAGTTAATATGAACAATTGATTTACAAAGTGTATTCTTGTGACTGCCAATATTTCAAGGTGTACAAACTTCTCTGCTAGTAATAATGGACTCAATCCAAAAGGACATTCATGCACATCTTTAATAATTATGCCTGATTTTCTTCTGATTTCCATTTACAGATTCCGTACCCTCATACAGTGTCATATCTGTTTATGTTTGCATTTAAGGAAATGTATGTGATGATGCACTTTCAAAACATTTCTCTGTAGTTGTTACAAATAATACGATGTTTAAAAAATGATTATAAACTGTTTAAAAAGCAGTTTGATACAGCATTTTCTTAATGCAATTTTTTTTTTCTTTTCTGTAAACTTTTTGTACCAGATTACCAGTACATATCTTTATAAACCTCACCTTTTAAAATATGTTATACGCATCTTTAACACATCTTAAACTCTCAATGACATGATCTGGGTTTTTTTTTTTGTTTTAAATATTTTTAGTTGATCAATAAAAGAAACATTTCACACTGAAAACATTGCAATATGATATATTTTGTACACACACATACTGGCCTAATTTGGATATTATGCTGACTTTTTTAAAAATATTTTCAATACTTGAACAAATCGTCTGACATTCTCATTAATGATGTGTAAACTTCAAAATTTTCATGTTGGGAAAGTAAACTAATCTTACAAATGTCATGATATTTTACATGCATGTTAACAACCTATTATGAAATTGTAGTGATCATATGTAAATTCAGCACAATCACATACACCTCCCAAATGTCAAAATTCTAGTTCACAGTAGCTTCTCATTTTTTTGTGATTTAGTGTGCATTGTCATTCTCTGTTTAAAAATTCCATGAAAATTCAAGGAAAAAAATTTATAGAGGTTTGCATGTATTTGTTTTGCAATGCTAATTGAGACAATTTACATTAAAGAACCAAGGGACTTTCCATGCTCAAAGGTATCATCATAAGTCATTGGACCAGTCAACTATGACTGCATCCTACTGTAGTCCTGAAGAAAATCGATGATATTTGTTCTGATTTTTCCTGTTGATTTGCTAACCAGTCAAGAATTTTTCTTGCATTAAACAGAATGCTTCATTAACATCTAAACAGAAAATAATATGTTTATTGATTTCAACCTCTTGGCTTTTTTTATAGTATGACAAAGCAGACATGTCATTTAGTCAGTTATAGAAAGGTCACATGTACTAAAATTTTCAGTCATTTCATTCAAAATGCAACTATTTTGTTTGTTAAAAAAGGCAAAATAATGTTGAAGTTTTTTAATGTTTTGTTCAGGTTAGTACATGTATCTAACATAAGTAATATAATCTTGGTGAATCTGAACCAATAACTAATGCACTGGATATCTTTTTAATGTAGAAAAATAAAGGAAATAAATAAGGAACTTAATTACTGTGGTAATTCCTCGTACACATGATTCTATGTGTGATCAACAAAGGTCTATAATAACAAATGTAATTTGCATCCATGTTATAAATTTCTTTAAAATCTTCAAATGTCAATAATTTTCTATACTGCTACAAGATTTCAAGTAAAGAGGGGATTGTTGAAAACATTTTATTTTATAAATTTTAATATTTTTATTTAACCACAGGGCTTTCACGGTAGTCTACCTATGCTGTATGGTCTTTTGCTGTCTTTCAGACCATGTGAGAAGGACATCTTTCCGTAAAAAGGTTGTATTGTTTTGTTATGTTACCAAGGCTACCTTACTTGTAATTAAGTAGATCCATCTTATTCATGTAAATTATCAAGATAATTCTTTTTCATAGGGCAAATTTCATAGAGTTATTTATAAAGTCAAGATAGTGTTCAACGTCCTGGTGAAAAATCATCAGACATGACATGCCAAAAACCCATCCTTGATTGGATTTATTATTGCAGATCATTTATCTTTTGAGATTATTTCTGCAACACCCAAAATGAAAATAAAACCTATTCAGTAAACTTCATTAATATGTTTAGGAGGAGTACCATATATACTCACTTGTTAAGTTGAGTCAAACTGCAAACAATAAAGATCATGATCTGCCATAGCATAATGTACCTGCAGATAAGGGTGCTATGTTGCTTGTTTTAGTGATTACTCCTAACAGACTACACAGATCCAGATCTGCCATGCATTATACCACAACAGATCTAGGTTTATGCAGTTTGCAGTTGGACTTGTCTTATAAGGAAGTATATATGGTCGATACAATGATCAAATGATTGATCAACATTGAAATAGCCTACAAATATGTCGGTAGTATTTTGTATTTGTCTACATACAAAAAAAGATGGCATAAAGACATATTTAGTGAATTCTATATGCTATTTATTAACTGAAAACTTTATACAGCTTTATAGGTCATATTATGATAAAATTAAAGTTCTTTGACTTACCATCGTGATTACACTGTAAATTTCTTTCTGAAAGCTGTTCTCTACAACATTTATAAAACAACCAAACTACTCATCCTCTGTATAAATTTACTTTTCAACTATACCACTCTCAGAACTAGTCATGGAGATACTTATGACATTCTTTTGCTTTTCTTCCTGTGTATCATAAAGATGATGAAGAGAGAAACAATCATAATAAAAATGAATCCCACAAATTGTAACATATTACCAAGATACAAACCTGCGATATACACAATCTAAAATGTTTAGAATTGATGTTATGACATTTATATAAGAACTGTAATTTTGCTCTACCATGAGATGCTTATAGCAAGGGCAGATAAACTGCCTGACTTTTGGATCACGGACTGTAGCTGTAACATTCCACATATTATGTAGCCACTGTATGTATTGCTCACTTCCCTTCTCAAATGGAGCATTAAACACACTGACATAGTCAATAGGCACTGTAACATTCTTCACCACTGCAAATAAAAGAAAACTGGGTTGAAAACATAAAATTGTCATTATGTACCATTGGCTGAATGCTGAAGACAGTCTCTGGTTTGAAGAAAGTTTGAAGTTCATGGATTTTGCAGTGTGTGTGTGTGTGTGTGTGTGTGTGTGTGTGTGTCTGTGTCATTTTGGATAAGAATAAAAACATCTCTCAGACATAAATCACTGCCCAGATGCTATGCAAAGTTTAATCTTTTACAGAGTAAATTGTTAGCATCATCTGATTATAAAACAAGTCTATTCTATATATATATATATAT